>JAQIYF010000360.1:0-10487 GCA_034700865.1 Oribatida sp. Gr-Ori-00025
GCTTCACTTTCAAATACACTTGATGTCTGTTGCCATGAAAATCCTTATTTCCCTAAAATTGAACCATTCATTGAATTAAAATGCAATTAAAAATGTGTGAAATTGAAAGTTTAAAGCGTTGGGAACAGGCGTTAAGTCTATTAAAAAAGTTATTAAAGATTATAATCCAATGAATAAATTAAATAATGAAAAGACTTTGTATTTGAATTGGTTTTAAAATTCTTTATTTTTATTAAAACTTTTATCTCAATTACCGAACAGCGAGTGAGAGAATCACAGAATGAATTTGTGTTTCATTTTAATGAAATTTCACATCAATTTCGAGGCAAATATAACGCTTGAAAATAAATGAAATGAAAAATATTTTATTACAATTCAATGTTTGATTGATTGGAAAAAAAACTCAATAGAAATATATTCGGAGCACAAAAATATTGTTTTTTTTTCTTTAAATACTTTTAACACAATATTTAAATCGTTTCGAAACAAAAAGTGCGAAAAAACATAAATTAAATAAAAGAAAATATTTGTTAAACAAAAAAATGCATTCAAAATAACATATATTTAATAATATATTAAAAGAGCTGCTAATCAGAGGAATTGCTGCACAAAATTGCTTTGAAATCATTAGCAAAAAAATATATCAAAAATAGAGAATATTCTCTAAATTCAATTCTATTCTAAAACATATTAAAAAACAAAATACAATGTCTTATAAACTGATTACTAATTAAAAGCATTTCTTAAAGAAAAACATTATTTGTTTGTTAAGTAGAGCTCTGAAGAGGAAAAGTGGAAAATATATTCAAAATATAAATAATAAGATTCGCTGTAAATATAGCTCTAAAGCAATAAATCGATTCTTTAGTGTTGTCTAAAAAATATTTGGATTTTATTTTAAAGTGGATATCAATGTTTGGGTGAACTGTCCGTTTGCTCTACCGGTGCTGTCTCTCTGATGCGTTGATAGTGACTGAGGCCATCGCTGCTGTTACTCGAGGGCGAGATATCACTGGCGGATGTGCTTCGGTTAGACTTTTCTATTGATTCCATAAAATGCAATAAAAATAATATTTAGAATTCAATCACAAAAAATGATTTGAAATGACATACCATTGGAATCATCGACATCGATGTCAATGTCGACCACTTGTAGTTTTGGTGATACGGGTCGCGCCTCCATCTGTTCACTCATTTCCTTGACCTTTGCGATAACCAATTGCGTCCGCATAGCGTCGTCTTCTAATGATTTAAGGCGCGCCTGACGCCAAAGCGCCCGCTTCTCAGCCTCGAGTGCTCTCCTTTGGTTGGGTGTTAAATGTTGGAGCTGTTGGTCTAACTCCAGTTCCAAATCGAGTCCCCCTTTTCTAAGCCTTTCTTTGTAAAGACGCTCTGCTTTAGCGGTTCGAAACACTCTTTGATTGTTTGAAAGCGTTTCTGTTGTCTCTTCGGAGAGGAAGTGATCGAACGCTTCCTCATCTTCTTCGTCGTCGTCTTCCTCTTCAGCCATTGATATCATAGACTTGATCTGGTCTTCTGAAAGTGAGGCCAATTTCTTCGCCTCTTCTTCTTTGAGTTTTTCGAGTTCATCGGCCGATAGATAACTGAATCGTTTGCTCTCAGAATAGGATTCAGTCTTTTGTGAAGTCTTTGATTCGGAACTATTAGACTGTAATCCCTGTTCGAATCGGCGTTTCTTTTCACTAAATGTCAGCCATTCGGGCGATTCAGTGCTCTTTTGAGACATAAGCAGCAAATTTCTAGGTTTGGGTGGTTTGTCCGGTTTGGGTGGTTTAGCGCCGGGTATTTTCGATGTTTGGTACGGATCAAGCATTGGACTCATGTCATCGCCAGAAACGGGTGAAATGGGCGAACCCTTCGGCGGCATCTTTAGTATTGGCGATGGGGTTCTGGTTTTGATTGGTGTTGAAGACCGAGACCGGGAAGGACTGGGAGTAGGACTATGTGTTGGAGTACTGGCATGCGATGACAGGACTGGACTCTTTGTGTTTAGTCGTACAGAAACGGGTGGCTATGGATTAGAATTACCACAAAAAACGGTATTATAAGCGAAACAAAACAAACATAAAAACTCAAAAATAAAATGTTAAACAAAACTAAAATTAAAATAATGTTAAATAAGAATTATTATAAAAAGCATTCAATCAACTAATTGAGTGAACGATTAGTATTCAAAAAATAGTGTAATTTTGAATACAAATGCAATTCATAACGATTTTCATGCCATTCATTAAAAATCAATAAATTATTTAAAAATGAGAATTATTTCATAAATTCTTTTATCCAAGAGATGCAAAAATATATTATTTGATATCAAAAAAGGATTAATACATTGATTGCAGAAAAAGTTCAATTAAAGAGATTTGTTTCTCAGAGTTGTGTTCAAACATTGAGTGAACCGGTGCTCAAATCGATATGAATTGATTCAAATACAGGTATAATATTGAGAATAATATTGAGTTGTCTTTGAGCTCATCTCTGTTTAGATTGGAATATATGGGACAAAGAGTGCGGAAATGTTTTAATTAAGTCATAAATCATATAATAGTTTACGAGCTTTTGGCGACAAAATTATTTTAAGGAAATTAAGTCAACGTTTCAATACTTTTATGGTTTTGTATGGAATAAAAATAAATATAAAAACCCAATAATGAGGGACAGACTCTCTCTTTAACTCATTTATTATTAATGTTTACTATTATTGTTAACGATTTCCTCATATGATTACTCAATAGAGTTGTCGCCAAAAATATATTATTCAATAATTTGTTTTCAATTCATATTTAAATACAAACAATGCTTACAGTAGTGGCCTGTTGTACGACAGGAACGCCAGTATTGACGCCGTGTTTCTTCATTATAACAGTTGTCGTCTTCTGCTCTTTAGTACTATTAGTTTGCGATGAATTGAATGAATTCGATGTTTTAGTCAACTGTTCGGCCGCTTTCACGACATCCATAAGCTTTTGGTCGACGTTTTTCTGTTCACTGATTGACAATTCTTCGGCACTATTCAGAAGCAAATCGTTGGCCACAACTGATGATTGGGTTTTAACTGTTTCGGCGGTCGATTCGGTCTGTTTTGAAAGCCTTTCAGAACTTCTGTTGATCTTATGTTCGGTTCTTTTGGACGGCGAAGGAGTAAACACTTCGTCCTCTTCTTTATCGACAGATGAGAATGACTTAAGACTCCTAACAGTGGGTGAAGTGGGGGTCGGAGTCTCAGCTATTTTTGAAGATCGCTTCGACACATCATCCGGATTATAGCCGTCGCATATTAATAATACAATTTGATTGCCGGCATTCCTAAGCGCCTGAACGGCCTCGTGATGGGTAGCGCCCAACAAAGAAAACCCGTTCACTTCAATGAGCCTCAAACCTGGTGTCAGCCTTCCATCTCTAGCGGCCGCTCCATTGGCATTGATCTTTGAAATAAACACTCCCTCGTCATCCTTGTCTAACGGATTTCCTGGCTGTCCGGTGGCCCCGCCCTTTACAAATACGCCCAACTTCTCTGTCGGCAACTTATTTATTACAAATTCCTGGAAAACAATCGCAAAATTTTAAAACAAATACTAAGTTTCGAAAAAAATTTTAATCTATTTTAAAAGACAGGGAATAGGAATTTGAAAAATAAAAACCGGAATAAGAAATGCGAGAATAAAACAAAAAGCAAACCATTATATTATAGGAATTCTTACTCTAACATCGTTTGGCCAACACTAAAGGGCACCGGCATTCCAGTTAACAGACAAACAAACATTTCAGTCAAAGAGTTAAATAGCAATCAATGGGTTAGTAAACAGTTTTAGAGGAAAGTTGTTTTATTTAATGAAATCGTTTCATACTTTCCATCCCTTTGGCAACGGTTCGTGTTTTATAGTGAGAGTCAACTCTTTCACCGCTTTTAATAAGGCATCGACTGCTTCCTTATGCGTCGCTTTTGATACATCGACGCCATTGACGGCAATCAGTCGGTCACCGATACGAATCTTTCCGGTTCGGGAGGCGAGACCGTCGGTCACAACCTATTTAGCAAATAATTTATTGAATAAATAATTGAAATCACGTCAACCAATAAATGAATTACTTTCGAAACGAAAATCCCGGGTTCGCTCCCTCCGAATGGATGACATGAATGGTCTTTAATTATTCCAAGTATTCATTAGTTTTTAAAACAATTAATTGTTTATTAACAAAGAGTTCATTACCTGAACCGCCAATAATACTGAGTCCTAGCGGTCCCTCAGACTTAACGAGTGTTACAGACTATCAAACAAACAATAATTTAATTAATTAATTAAAGAAAACAAAGACACGACTGACAGACCTCTTCAATCGGTGGTAATGAGAGGATATTATTGGTAACTCTTGTCACTACGTTCTCCGTAAACGTTGTTTTTGTAATCACTTCAGTGAAAACGCCTGCAGACGTGGGCGTCGCTGGGAATTGTGCTTCTAATGGACAGTCGAACTTTGACACCAGTTCTGGCTTTTGAATGGTTACACTTAGAAGTGGACCATCGCTTGCAAATGAGGACGTTTTGGCACCTAATCAACAGATCATTACTTCATATATTCATAAAGAGGTTGTGCTAAATGGCTAACCATTTGTCTCGAGTGATGAAGAGGCACTTCTGGTTATATGGGATGGATTGGCTGCAGAGGCACTCAATGTATGATTGGTGGGCAAAGTGGCACTCGATTGAGAGCCAATTACTACGTCATTGCGAAGACCCGGAAGTTTGGTGTATATTGAATGTGTTGGACGAGAAGATGGTGAGAGTGTTGATGTCGGTGTGACGGGCGCTGATTTAGCGTCATCTCCGGCCAGACTACTAACAGAGCCGAGTGTTGGACGTCTGTATGAACCCGTATAAGAGGGTCGGTTCGCCATATAAGATGAGGCATAGAGTCCAGTGTAAGGTCGGGCCAAACCAAAAAGTTTTGGAGATTTCTCCCCTTCCTCTCCATCTCTTTGCACTACAAGTCGAACAAACCTTTCGTGTCCGGTCAACATAGACACTACCTGTTCGTGTCGAAGGCCGTCCACATTAACACCGTTTATAGAGAGCACCCGATCCCCGACCAATAGCTTTCCGTCTCGATCTGCGGCACCGGATTCGGCGATACGTGATATGTAGATGCTTTCGGAACCCTCTTTGAATGGAGTGCCGCCGACACCGCCCGCTATACTAAATCCCAAACCGTTTGCGTCGCGAATGAGTGTCGTATTCATTATTCTTGACCTCAAATCAAAATCAGGCGTTTGTGGCAATGATTGCGATCTTGTCGTCGAACCGATGTCTCCGTTTTGCTGTAAAGGTTTGGTCAGCGACGGCGGAGTTTTTTTGGGAGATCTTTGCTGTGGAACTATGTTTTGGGGCGAACTCTGCTTTAGGGGGACTTCCCTTATAATTATAACAATGAAGTCCAGACCCGCCGACTTAAGAGCGTCCACTGCTTTGTAGTGATCTATTTCTGTGAAATCTACGCCATTAACGGATAATATTTTATCGGCCACTCGAAGACCGCCCACGTCTGCGGGTCCGCCCTCTGTGATCCGGGACACAAAGATGCCCTCATCGTCGCCCTTATATGGAGACGAACCTAAACCGCCAGCAATGCTGAGTCCAAGTCCTCCACTCATCCGTTGAACTCTTATTTGCATTTGAATTAACTCAACGTTACTATTAGTGCTCAGCTGTGATACAGACGGCGCGGCGTTAGAAACAGATGAGACGGTTCGCAAGGATTCGTTGTCTCCACCGCTCACACTATCACCGCCTCGGGAAGAGGTCTGATGTAAGGGATTGTGTTCTTTCTGTTTCATAGCTTCGGCTAATATTGAGGCCACTCTTTGCTGATCATCTTTGGACGTATGGATCCGTTTATTCTTTAAGTGGTGCGGAGTATCCCTTCGATGCAACTTATTATGCCATTCAGGTCTGTCCTCGTCTTCATCGGGTATCTCATTGTCCTCATCGAGTGTTGTGAAGCCCACGTGTTTGTTGTCCTGATTCAGGTAGTGATCACTTCCAGATTCTGATGAAGTCATGTTAGCCTTTCCGGGTCTGGAGTCTACTTGTGTTTCGTTATTCATATCATGACATTTGCTAATATCCATGTCCTGCGTCTCCGGTGCCGCCAATTCTGAGTCACTTTTGACGATAACCGAAGACGCATAAGATTCGGCCGATTCGGTCGATGCGGTGCTATTGCGTTGATGGGAGGTTTGGACGGAATTCTGGTTATTATTGGAGTTTTGTGTCACTTCTTTGAAGTTTTCTTTATTATCTTCGGACAGATCTTTACTATCTCTTTGATTAAAGAGTTTTTGATGTCTGGCCTTTAGTTCTCTTGGATGGGGTGTGTCGTGTCGGACGAAATTCAATTGATCGAAGGTAGTAGTGGTGGTCACTCTGGGCTCTGTCTTCTCCTCGTCATCACTGGCTTCGGCAAACTTGACGGCTGTATGTCTCGGTTGATCCCAATTAATACTATTGGCTCTTTCGAGGCTATTGTCTGTGAAATTCTCTGCAAATAATAAAATGTCGTTTCAATTCATTTCTATTGTATTTCAAGAGTTAGTGAATAATTGACAATAAATAAGATTCTACTAAATAATTGATAAATAAAACTAACGATAAAATGATAGCAAAAGTATTTCAATAAAAATGTAAACAAATCAATGATTTCTGCATTAAAAGTGATATTTATTTAGTTATTCTATCATTCATTCCATAATTATCTTATCGCCAAAAGTCAAGGCCAGAGAAGAATAGTTAAAACTGAACTCAATTTATGATTTCACACAAGATTTTCACTGCGAGTGAAAAAAATTGCAAAATAATTATAAATGAGTTTCAAATAATGGATTGAATTTCAAACAGAAATAAATCGATTCAATAATTTAAAGGTCAGACATCACATCACACATACCTATGCTCTCAGGATTGTACTCTTGTTGTGGTAACAGAAAACATGTCAACACTTTCATATGACTCTCTTCGTCATAATCGGTCTGAAACTTGAGGAGAGGCTGCGACTGGTTTTCGGCCAACCAGAGGGCCTTCAGGTTTAAGGCAGTTATGGTGTACGGCAAGTGATTCAGTCGATTACCCGAAACGTCAAACACACGGAGTTCGCGCAGTTGTCCGATCTCTACCGGCAAACTAGTCAGACGGTTGTCCCGAAGGGATAGAACTCCCAGTTTTGTCAGATTTCCGATTTGTGCCGGAAGTTCGTCCAATTGGTTTCGGTCGACATTGAAATTCGTCAAATGGACTAAATTGCCAATAGTTGGCGGCAATTCGGATAACATATTCTCTGTTAGAATCAACTCCTGGAGTGCAGAACAGCCACCGATTGTCGGGTTCAGTGATTGCAGTCGGTTCTGATCCACTTTAAAAATCATTAATTTAGACAACTGTCCGATACCATCGGGAAGAGTCTCCAAACAGTTTTGAGACAAATGCAAATCTGTCAGACTCTCTAAGCCGGCCACCTCTTCCGGTAAGTATTCCAATCGATTCTCACTCACGTCCAGACACGATAACTTCCTTAGCTGTCCGATCTGTTTCGGTAAAGTACTCAACTCATTGCAGTCTAACCAAAGCTCCTGTAGTTTAGGTAATTGTCCGATAACTTCGGGCAACTCTTCGATATCATTGGAGCCCAAATCGAGTCGTTCTAATTTCACCAAAAATGAGAGACTCGGCGGAAGGGTTTTCAATAGATTTTCTCTCAATTCTAAAGACTCCAAATTGTTTAGAGAACCGAAATCGTTGGGCAACTGTTGCAGTGATATGTCGTTCAGCGCCAGTGATGTCAGACTTCGTAATTGTGAGAAACCTGTCGGCAGACTATCAAAAAAATAAACAAAAAAAGTTTTAAATAAATAAAATGTCAATTATTTTGATTAGAAATCAAAAATAAAACTATTTCTATAAATAAATGTTTTTTATCCCCTATTTCAACACAAAGAGAAAAAAAAATTATATAATAGTAAAAAATGATCGGAATTTCAAACGAAAAAAAACCGAATCAATGGGTACTGACATCTGCAACGGATTGGAACTAAAGTCCGCGATCTGGAGATACTTGAGGTGTCGTATGCCTTCCGGGAGCTCCGGGATGTCATTTTTGCTGACATCGATCTCAACCAAATTGATCAGATTTGCGATCTCTTGTGGTAATCGACAGATTTCGTTATCAGAGAGACTCAAACGCCTCAGTTTTGTTAAACGAAATAAACCCTAAAAACAGATAAAAACAAAATTCATTAATAAAATAGTCTAAAAATAAGCATTAAATTTGAATTTCAAAGCTATTTAATTATATTTTTGGAATTGCGTTAAATGTCATCAAAAAAAATCCGTTTCAAAGAGTACTCAAACTATTTGTTATTAATTTAAATCTGAAATTAATTTTAAATATAATCTAATTTTAGAAACAATTTCTACATTAAAAACAATAAACTATTGAGTGATTAATTAAATTTCAAATACTTTTACTCAAAAACTAAATAAATTATTATTTATTTATTAAAACTTTTAATTAATTTCAATTCAATTTTTTAAAGTAAATAAACTGAAAGTGAAAGCAAACCGATTGCACTTCAAATTGATTTTCAAAAGACAAAAAAACAAAATAAATAATAATTACATTATTATTATTGTAATTATCTGTGAAATAATAAATACTTTTCTGATAACAAGTTATTATTGAAAAACAAATGCAAACGAAAAAAATGTGTAAAAAATTTTGATAAAAAAATATTTTAGATTTCAAACAAAATAATGGGAAAATAGATAAAAGTATTTCAAAAATAGAAATAAATTTTAAAAAAGAGTTAAAAATTGATATAAAAAACCGGAAAAGTATTGACTAAAAAATGGTAACCAAAAGAATGGATTCAACAGATGATAATCGATAAACACATAAATAATTAACAGAAAAAACTTTTCACTGATTCTAATCACAAGTATTTTCGGTTAGAATTAAGAGGAAAAAGAAGTGATGAATACTTTCGGCAATTCTCTGATGTGATTGGCGTCCAGAAAGAGCTCTTCCAGAGTTCGGGTATATCTGAGGACATCGTCGGGAATATTAGGTAAACTGCAGTGCCTTTTGTCGATGTATTCAATCTGACGATTGCATCCGCGGAACAGAGGAATGCATTTAAACATTATTAACACTTATTATAAACCAATCGATTCAATGATAATATTATTATAATTACAATATTAATGAAAACACTATTTCATAACAAATAATACATTTTTTTAACGATTATTATAAACATTAGCTCTTATTTGCAAACATTAATTGTTTTTCCGATATTTAGTGTTATTTTTTTGGTATTATTTGTCACAAAAACTAAATTAAAATTTTAATAATATTTGTTTCAAATATTAATTTAATTCAAAATTAATTCTTTAATTCAATGGATTTGTTGTTTGGTTTTCAGTCAAACGATTCGTTGCTTTGAATTGAATTTGTTGTCCGAAAAATGAAAACAAAATTCAGTGAAAAACACAATTATTATTAAAAGAGAAATGAAATTAATTAAAAAAACAAAATTAAAAGAAAACTATTATTAAATTGAAAATTAATATTAAAAATAGTGTTTATTTAAAAAACTGTTTAATAAAATCACATAATTTTTTTCGGACCAATCACTCAATTATTTGATTAATTAATTTGATTTTCACTGAATATAAAGTGTCGACAAAATGCAAATCAATTAATAATTTTTTACACATTTTCCGCGAAAAGAAATATTTCCACAAAAAAAACAAAACAAATAATGAATTGAAAAAAATCGCGAAAATTGTTTTGAAAACTGAAATCCAAATCCAAATGACAATCAATAGTAAGGAAGCGTTGAATCACTGGAAACACAATTGAATTGATTTAACGATTGATTTGATTGAATGGTTTGATAGGAAAATGTGAATCAATTTCTTTGATTGGGATTTAGTGTTGAATTAGTGGCGAAAAAGAGTCGTATTATTAATGAAATTGAATTAAAGTGAGTCTTCGATAGCCATTCACATCACTATTGATATGATATAAGCATTCATTCGGTTCTCAATTCACTCCCATTTTTCCCATTTTTTTCTCTCAATATTTCGTTTCCCATTCATTCCAATGTCGAGCCCTCTCTCCCTCTCTCTCATGACATCATCACTACATTCCCATCCCTTTCATAAAAGACGTTACGCTTTAGAGACAGTCTTACAGACCATTGGATTGCAATTTACAATACAATGGCTTCAAAGTTAGGATTAAATTAATTTCATTTTAATTTAAATGAGTTTATCTCTAAATTTTGAGTTGAATTAACAAATATATAAAATATTGATCAAAAATAATTCAAAAAATTTTCAATTATTGTGTTTTATTAATAGTTATATTTGTTTTAAAATTATTGCATTTTACATGCAATTAATGCATTGATT
>JAQIYF010000361.1:0-10472 GCA_034700865.1 Oribatida sp. Gr-Ori-00025
ATAGCCATGAATTTTAATTCTCTATTCATTTATTTTTTTCTGTTTATCATTGAGCTGTTGGGCTCTAAACTGAAATCGAAATCAGAAAAAAATAGTTATGTTTTTATAACTATTTTTTTCAGTCAATGCAAAAACTGGTTCAATATTGCTGTGAAATGATATCGAAAATAATGTGAATAAATATTGATTTCAGTTAAATAGAAATGTGACGAAGGATTTGAATGTTAACTATAAATGTATACATTTGTTGGAAAAACATTTCACATTATCTCTGATCTCATAATCAAAAATTATTAAAAACAAAAATTACATTAAAATTGTATTTTTTTAAAAATCTCTACAATTATGCAAATTTTCAATACATTATTATTATAGATAGAAATCAATTAATTGATTGCATATAAAATATAATATATTCGCAAACCTTTTCCAATTGTAGCAAAACAGTTGACATATTTTCGTAAGTTTAGAATTGATTTAAAAGGCAAACAATTCTTGTTTAATAAAAATAAATTTTTTATAAATTCTAAGCCTTTTTTGTAATTAAGTATATTTTCATATATTCTACTAATACTTGTTATCACATCTATTAATAAAATATTAATGAATAAGAGAATTATTTACAAAACATTTATTAAGTTTACAGCAAATCATTCGTTTATTGTCAGACAATAGAAGTAAAAAAATAAAATAATTGTTTAATATTATAATAGGAATAAAAGTGAATCTAATTTATTGCTCAGTTTAAGTGAATAGGAAAACAACAGTAAATATTGTTTTCCGCATACAATTCAATATTGATTTAAGATTTTTTACTAAAAAACATTATTTAACGGAGAAATTCTTGCGAACAAAGTATTCAACAAATTTGATGATTGAGTTATACGAAAGAGTGGGACAAAGAGATGGGGCTTTCGGTGGCAGAGCAGGCGATGGTTAGTTCGCCCGTAAATAAAGTCTCGTCTTTCATAAAATAGATGTTTGTCTGCATGACTGCAAACCAGAGTTAATAAACCAGTATTAGAAGTATTAGTTGTATTACTATTAGTATAGTATTAGTTCAATAACTTAAATCGATGTAACATTTCTAAAGAAAAAAATCAAAATCAACACAAACTTTAACTCTAACTAAAAGTAATTGCTTTTTATTTTAGCGATTTGTCTTATTTTTAACTCCATTTCAATAAACTCTATCGAACTCTATGTTTGAAAAATGCATTTTTTCTGCTGATAATAGATATAAGAATTTTTTTTATAGAATTGATTTAGAAATCAGTTTTTTCTTTTATTTTTTTCGTTTAACTCAATACAAAAAGGTATTTATCGTTAAAGAAATTCCAGTTTTTTATTCAACAAAAATCTTATTTAATTAATGCATTCAAACTAAAAATGGAAGAATTAATTCGTTTACAAAAAACTATTCTAAACCCAAAATAATGTCAATTGAATGCAATTAATGGTAATAATTGTTAAGAAATATTCCAATAAATAGTTTGATTGAAAGCCTCTGAACCCAAACCACTAACAAATGCAATGAAATAAATAAATGCATTTATTCTTAATATATTTGATTAGTTTTGAATAAATGGTGAAAAATCATGAATCAAATCAAAGTATTGGTTGCGTTTCGGGAGTAAATGTCATACACTTTAGAGATTGTCTTCATTTACTGCATATTTAGGAGTAATGTTGGGTTCAGTTAATCCCCAATTCAGTAAAAAGGAATGACAACTACTGTAGCAGTGGTTCGGGGGGTCGGACTCGACTCCACTACGAGTAGTAATAATCATATAAATGTGAGGCACAGATATGAGAGGAGAGGTAGAGCTAGTATTGGCGGTAATTGTGCTGAATGTTGAGTCTGTGCTCGACTCAGACAAATAAAGATAATGAAATGGAGTTGAGTTCTGTCCCAATGATGTTGAGGTTCAGTCACATCACATGCAAAGTGTTGCAGAACTGGTGCCGACTTGTTATGGGTTTTGCCGTATATTATATGCATTGGTTGACGACTTTCAAAGAGACTAATATTGCATGAGTTGGTGAGAGAGTGAGAGCGAGTCATAAGAGTGTCCCTCAATAATGGATGGGAACAACACTCAGAGCACAGACAACAGTGCTCTGACTTCAGTGCATGGGAGCACTGAGAGGAGTGGAGAGAGCAAAGCAGGAGCACAGAGAGCACTACCAAAAATACATATCAACTGTAAGGACAAAAGATAGAGTAGTCGTGTGATTCAGATCATACTGGGGTTCACGTGTTGCAGGGGATAAGGGATGGAGGGATAGAGGGATGGATGCACTGAGGGATAACTGTGCCCACAATGCTATGCAATGGGATTCACGCGACTCGTTATGAGAGAGCAGATGCCATACCAAACATGAGGACAAATGTGAAACAAAGGCAACCAAAACGAGTGACTCAAACAGAATGTATGACTAATGGAAATAAGTTGGCGTCAAATGTGAACAGAAATCATAAAAATAAAAAGTTTTTCTAAAAATTAAATTTATTTGAAAAGAGTTTTACGAAAAGTAATGTCAAGTGAGAGGAGATATCGACGCAAAGAGTCATTACTTTCCAACAAATTTCTCGTACAATAAATGAATGCAAAATAGTTTCGAGAAATTTGTCGATAAGACCGCATTCAGAATAGAAAAAGGAATTCTCTGTTTGGCTGAACGCGTGGCACAGCTCTGAGCCAACAGTCCTGTTCATTGAGAGTCATGTAGAGGAGGAGGCCTTTGAGGAGTTGAGAGGCGACTCTTACTTCACCTCCAATACAGCCAACAATGTGTCCGGGAGTTGGAATGGCGTGAAAACAGTCAGACCGGTTGGGACACAAGAATGAACAGAGAGGTACCGAACACAGGGGCGCAAATGGGGGCGCAAACCAAAAGAGAAAAATAGAAATAAGAGCTGAGCTCTACGTTTGTGTTATGTTGTGCTGTTTGTGCTGAAGGTTTGGTGTGTGTGGCACTGGTAGCAAAAGCAAACCAACAAAATGCTTGAGTAGTTCTCCCAACAGCTTAAGGATCTTCTTTTGCATTTTTAAAGGGATCCCTCAATAACTTAGTTGACGGTAAGGGATGGGCCCTCAGCTCAGACCAACATTCATAGAAATACTAAGAGTTACTGAAAATATACTGACAGTACTACCAGTGATCACAATATACAGTAGAGTCAGCACAAGGAGAGGGTCTCAGGAAAGAGAGAAGACCTAAGACTCTCACCATTAATAGCATAGCAGAGCAAAGCACAGGCAGTCAAAGGTAAAAATGCAGATCAACTAAACGCTATCGACAACGACCTCCAAAACTACTCCAATAAATAGACTGAGAGGTCAGACCGACTCAAACATCTGAGAGTTGTGTGCCGTTTGTCACTAACAATGTATGCATTTTCTGGTCGGATGTTATGCTTTCCGGCGCTCAGACACTGCTATTACAGACACTAAAGTAAAATATGTTTTCATTTCTAATGAGTGGGACATTAAATATGAATTTCTCGCGAAATATCTACTAATTCACAAACCATTTGAGAAAAATATTTCGTTAATTATAATCACATGAAATGTGAAAATCTCTTACAGTTCACAAACTGTACTGAACTGTACTGGATCTCCACTTTAAGCTCTTTATTCGGGGTCATTCAAACCCCATTATTATTCATTAATAATGTAAATCAAATGAACAAAACCTATTCAAAATCGGCGGATAATTCAAAATTAAATAAATAAATAAAAAAATGTCAAAAAGTGATCAAAAATTCATAAAATATTCATTACATCTGAAAAGAGAGGGCAATCTCTAAATGTCATACAATTAGTGCCTATTGTTTAGTCACTTCCAAAAAAAAGGAGTGAAATATTTACAAACATTGAAAATCAATTAACTTTAGATAAAATAATTATTCAACTAATTGCTTGAAGCAATAAACAAGGCTAACTGTTTGACTGTGCTTGCTAATACTCATTTATATTCATTTAAAAAATAAATATTAAGTTATTAATGATTTGATATAAAAGCACACATTGTTTTAAATGACAACTAGAAAAATGTTTTGCACTTATATAACAATTACCACAAATACAGTAATGTTTAAGTACACTACAATCAAGACCCGGGAGTGTGTGTGAGACAGGTAAGTTAACTTAAATGTAACCTATGCTGGCATTAAACGTAACTAAAAGGTAGCGCTAAGTTCTGGCATTTATTTTTAAATCATTGACTTATAGCTTAAAATAAAATTTTATTTTAAATATTTATTTAGTGCTGAAAATTAGTGTAAAACTCGAATAAATAATTCATTTAAAACAATCGCTTTATTAATGAAATTATATTCTTATCAAAAGCGGATTCAATCGATTGCCAGGAGTTTAAGAGTATTTGTGAAAAAAGTATCAAATCTTTAATAACGTGTTATTGGTTTTCAGTCAACAGTTTTTAGACTCACTTATCATTCAAATAATAGATATAATAATAAAGAGAAAAAACTTTCACAGAAAAGAAAACATTAAATTAAACACTAATTATGAAAACAAATGAAAAGCTTTTACATAAATAGACATCAAATACAAGAACTTTTCGGTCAAAAGACTTGTTATTTAAGTTTATTTTTATCTCAAATACATATTTATTAATCTAAAGGATATTTTACAACAATTCATAACAATCCCTATAATCTAAGCGATAATTAAAAGCATTTCTATTATTTGCCACACATTTCTCAATGCATTCAATTAAACAGTAAAAAATCAGATAATTGTCTGAAATATATCTGAAATTTAGTTCAATAACTATTAAGAAATTAAATTTCATTCATAAGTAATAATAAAAATGTAATACAAAAATATGAACACATTTTTCCCATTGAAAAGCATAGAAAACACTATTCGTTATATTAATCCTCACTTATTGTAAGCAAAGATATGATAATATTATTGACGAATAAGAGAATTGTTTTTATTTTTATAGTTAACTAACTATTACTTTAAAAAAAATATTAGAAATGATTTGCTTTACAATAAAAAGCTCTCAAATTAACAATTAATGAATTCTCGCAAACATTTGAAGCATTTCTCTCTTAAAAACTCCTCGTTTTTCAGTCAATAAATTGAAATATATTTCAGAAAAAATATTTGCAATTCCTATGAATTCTTGCGAATAATTGACAAAAGTTTTCAATCAATTCATTAGAAAATGTACTGAAATTCAACACTAATTGACAGATATTTTCAAACAATAATCGCACGAATCGTATCACTCATTGAATCCATGGCTAAGGACTCACGAGAATTGACCGCATCTTTGGATCAGATTATGTGTGTATTGTATACAATGAATACCAATGGGTTAGGAGGCGGAGGACGTGGGGGTTGAGGTATAATCAGATGATAAACAAATGGTGTAATCCTTACCTTACGGGCGAAGAATCAGATGTTGTGATAGTTGTGAAGAGAAAAAAGGGATTCAATTGAATAAAACAAGAGTTTTTTAGTTGTGTTTAGATTTGAATCAATAGTTTCAACACTTATTTCAATTGGATTTCACATTAATTACTCCAAAAGAGTCTGATTTTCAATGATTTAGTCCATAATTAAGGTAAACATCGTTTGAATGTATGATTTGAATGGATTTACTCAACAATTGAACACTTTTTTGGACTCAACTCCTGTCCCGACAGTCGACAGACATCGCAGACAAATGTTTCTAATGTTTCACTCATTCACTCAATACTAGGACTCAATCCTAACAACAAATGCAGTGACGGAACCAAAACACACACAAAAACATTGAGTCCTTTGCAGAGCCACTCATAGAGTGGGCAGTCCTTCAACTGATGCGCAAACAAATCATATTTCAGTCACCCATTCATCTAATGGTTCCGTCACTGCATTCTCATTGCAAAATCAAGTCTAAAGACTATTAGCGCCACCTCTTCACCAAATATTCAGTATTTATACTAAAAATTATCGATTAATGCAAACCACTATTCAATCCAATGCTATGTTATGTAAAAGTTGTGAATTCACTGCAATTCCCACTCATTTTCTTGCCTTTAATTGTATTTAACATTTCATTGCAATCACTGTTTAATCAATTAATAAAATGAAATCAAAATTAGAGCTGAAATTTCAGTTTAGATTTCATTTAATTATATTTTTATTTTATTATTAATTAAAATAAAAAATAATTAAAGTTTTGATTAGAGAATGACTGCAAATGTTTCGATGCGTTCACTAAAGCTTTGATTTTTGGGGAAAATTGTTTGAAAAATGTTTTTCTAATAAAAATTCATTTATTAATAATAATAATAATTTCATTATTTCATATGAGAGGTGGGGATGGGGTCGGAGGTCATGTCGGGTCACTTTTCACTTATACAGTAAACACAAAGTGCTGTAAATAATCGTTAATTTTTAATTAAAATACAAGTTATTTATTAGAATTAAAGGCCGAGAGCAGAAGGTCTTCAGCTTTGCGCAGGTCTTTACATATAAAAGGAAAAAATGAGTTATCAATAAAAAAGAAATTTAATATTTTATTAAAGATTTATTATCTGAAATATTAACACAATTATAATGATATTAAATTGAAAATTTAGAAAAATTTATTTTTATTTAAAGATTTATTCCCAATAATTAAAGTAATTAATAAAACTTATTAAATGAATATTGAGATAATGCCGAACGTTTGGCCCCTTTTATAACTGTATTCAAAGCTAAACCATTAAAAGCATTACTTTTCAATTCGTCTTTGAATTGTTAAATATCATTGAAAAATGCATTAAAATTTGTGTTTATAGTAAATATTTTTCCACTAATAAAATAATTTCATTAAAGTCTTAGATAGCTTTCCAAATAAACAAACATTGAGTTTATAATTACCTCTAAATTAAAATATTTTCTCAAAATTAAAATCTCTTTTCTTTCTCAATGATGTGTGCATTGAGTCTTAAGAAAACTTTTTATTTTCTCAAAATAAGGACAAATTTTTAGATATTATATAAAATTATAATTTTGAGAACTACTCTTGTATTGTAATTTTGAGGAATTAATAATCAGTGTTCAGGAAATATAATTTACTAATTAATTGGATTTAAAAAAAGATTTCAAATATTTAATAAATACTGTATTTTGTAATCAAAGAATATTTATCATTATTTTGATGACTTGAAGATAATGTAATGTCTCTTAAAATAAGCATTTCTTAATTGCATTGACTGGAAAACAGTCCCATCCAGTTATCTAATTATCTAGATCATTTTCTAAGTCAACTATTTGTTTGACCCGAAACCTCTTTCAACTAATGCTAACAAACAGTGCTTTTTATATCCAGAACTATCATAGAATGGAAAATATATCTTGTTTATATTTTATTTGAAATTGTTCAGTACTTAGTTAGGCACTTATAAAAACAGATAATCAAGGTCTTTTCATAAATATCCTTTAGTTTAATAATATCCGGGAATTAAGTCTATTTTAAATTACTATAAAAGCAATTAATTCTATTGTCCATGTTATATAAAAATATTTACCTTGCTCATATCGATACATAGCTTTATTGCTCTTTATTATATTATATTCATTTAGTAGTTAATGAAATAAATCTAAAGACAGTATTTTTGGCACAAACTATGCAAACATTGATTCCAATCTAAAAACGATTCTTTGTACACATCAGTGATGGCCAGGGAGGGGAAGGGGAGGTTCAAAGGAGTTTTTGAAATGCATCGTATTTTTTGAGCTAGATACTTTCTTTATGTACAATGCTTAGAAATAAATCCACATCATCTATCTTAAGAAGAAATGCATACAAATTTTAAGAAGGATACCGAATATTCTAATTTTTAGCTAATTTATAATTTTATTGAATTATCAATGAATTTAAAGAATATACTTATTATTGCATTGATTGTCGAAAATATTTTTGTTTTGTTTAAATTAATGTAAGACTGTTTTGGACGTATTTGAATAAAGTTTTCTAAATTAAATTAAATGAATGCTCAGAATCCTTCCAAAATGTTTCGAATCAGGAATATTCCCGTTTTTATCAGACTTCCATCACTTGATGCCATCCCTTAGTGTTTGAGAGTCTGGCCATCACTAGTAGTTATTGGAGGAAAAAATGAATAAAATAAAACTTGTCTTTAAAAACAGTTTTGAATATATTTCTAAATAAGTAATACATTTCCTGTTAAAACATTTTATTCTCCTATTATTAATCATTATTTCTTATTATTATTATTTTTGTTGAAAAAGTCGTTTTAACACAAAAGTACTGCAAATTTTTTGTTCGCCTGGTTTTGTATAAATATTAGATGAAAATCTATTTTTATATAATTTAGATTTGTTTTGATGTTAATCTGCGTTAGAGTTAACTTAATTTTCAATGAATACAAGGCTTTCGGACTCAGAATAAGCAAAACAATAATATTTTTAAATAATAGTCTCTCTATTGTAGAATAATTCTAAAGTAGCGCTAAATAACTTGATTATAGATTAACTGATTTAAACAATCAATGGAATCAAACAAAATATAAGAATAAATACTAAGAATTTATATAATAAAAGACTAATAATTTGTTTCGAGGTTTTATCAATTCGGAGGTGATTTTAGCCTCAAATTAAATATTCAAAACAAAATGCAAAGAAAGAAAAAACTTCTAAAAAAGTAATCTTTGGAAACAATATTAACATTATTTATAGCATTAAATAAAAGGCAATTCTTCCGCCTTTTTGTGGCCCTAAATATAAATAGTATAACACTTTTTGATTATAAATAACTGGATTTGATGTGTATTTTCTGCTCCTTTTTTCCATAGTTTTAAAGTCAATGATATGTTTAGTTAGTGTTTCTCTCTATTGAAAACTTAAACTAAATGTTAGCCTAAACTTAGTCAGTAATGCATATCATATATCGAATTGAAGTTTTTGACGTTCGCCTCAAAATATACTGAAAATCAGTTCAGACATAAAAAATGATCGAATTTTATGATTTAAATACATTTTTGTCTATAACTGTAAGAAATGAAAACTCGAATGCATTTGATGTCATATATATTCATATATTTGCTAATATTTTCTCAACTCATATATGTATTAATAACTCGTCTGTAATATTATATTTTCTTCTAAAACAAAAATTTGTTATCAATTCAAGTGATAAGAGAGTTAATGCATTCGAATCAATGATAAATTGAATGCCAGAACAAAATGCAATATATATTTGAATGGAAGCTAAACTAATCGCTAACCAAAACTAGTTATGAAATCCACTATTTTTATAGACATTTCTTCCATTGAACTAAATTGTAATTCAATTGAGCGATGATTTAATAGAATTTTGAACCAAATTTTTTTTCGAAATAAAAATACTATTATTTTATTCTTTGACTTAAATGCTTATAAAGCGACTAATTTTTAGGCCGTTTTGCTATCATATCGTTTAAAAAATATGTTATTCTCTATAAAACATCTGCTAATAAGTGAATAATTGAAAGTTTTTTTTTTCATTCGGTTTATGTTTTGTCAAAATAGCGTAGAAAACAATGTTAAGACTACTGAAGTTAGGACTGAATGTGACACAAAAATTGTATTATAAGAGTGTGTTTTTGCAATTAAAGTAATGTTTTTTATAATAACTTTTTTTTGAGCAAAATATAAATATCTAACCCCATATACAAAGAGCACTAATAATATTGAAAGTGCAATAAAATATATAAATATAGTGTAAATGTATTGAAATTATATGCACTTCCCTTACAGTGCAATACAATTTTATTAGCAAGCATATCAATTGATACCTTGACACTCTTAGCAATTATTGTCGTCTCTAAACATTAAGAAATTACTTTTTAATAAAACCATTTAGTCGTGTATTTAAAGGATTGCTCTTTCAATATGAATGTGGTTTTTAAAGGGTTAGGAAGTGTTGACAAACCCTTAGAGGTTCATAAGGAAGACGTTTATTGTTTTAATAATTAATTAGAATTTTTTTTAATAATATATATTAGAAAATCATTTCAAAGCTTTTAATATAAATGAGAATTTATATAAAATAATTATTAAATTCAGTTTAATGTCAAATAATTTATATTATTATTATTAAGATTATATGATATTAATTATTTTTAAAGCTAACAATTATATAATTTGTGGATATTATTACAAATTATATGTTTTTAATGATATTTATTAATATTATTGTGAGAATGGGAGGTCATTATAGAAATTTTCTTTTAAAATAAAAAATTCTCATTTGTGTCTAAATATCAGTGATATATCGTTTATAATAACCTTTTATCTAATTCTTGAATTGGGTTTCACTTATAATCTTCTATTTTGATAGTTATTCACTAAATACTACTCTAAAGTGTTTGTTAACCCAATAATGTTATTAAATATCTGATTCTAATATTTAAAAATACAAATATTATTACACGCTTTGATTGCTTTCAATTAGATATC
>JAQIYF010000362.1:0-10465 GCA_034700865.1 Oribatida sp. Gr-Ori-00025
ACTAATTTTTTAATAAATGTTTAAACGATTTAATAATTTTGTGAAAAAAGAATCGAAACTTTTTAATAAGTGCTACAAATTCTGCAATTTTTTAAATAAAACTCTTTAAAACTGACGGATGAACTCATTTTTCGCCATCTTTGGCCATTTCGGCGGCTCTTTTGTGGGCGGCTTCGACGGCTGCGGCCACACCTGACTGACAGTCGGCTTTGTCGAGCACATGGATACCATAAATGGCTGGTCCGGCCGGAGAGCAGACGTCGTCTTTGAGTTCATTCGGATTTTTTCCAGATTCCAGGAGTGACTGCGCGGCCGACTGAACGGTCTTTGCGGCGAACTTTGTGGCCATTTGTCGGGTGAGACCCATTTTGGTGGCGCCGTCGGACATAGCATTGATGAAGTAATAAGAAAACGCCAGACCGGCTCCACATATAGCACAGGCGGCGTCCATCTGACTCTCGGGCACGTACTCCAACTTAGCGACGGTCGACAGCATAGTCCTGATTGGTTCGGCCAACTTCTTGCTGTCGGGCTCGCAGTCGACGGCACAGATACCCAGTCCGTAAGCACAGGCACAGTTGATCATAATTCGGTGCATTTCCAGAATATATTTGTCCGGATGTTCGGGATTGAGGAGACAGTCCTTGATTTGCTTCAAATCGAAACCCGTTACCAGAGATAACACATACAGAGGTTTCTTCATATTCGGAATGAAGTTTGTGGTCAGAGGGAAGGGTCGACTCCCGCCCTGTTTGTAACAGTTCCGGATGACTGACCCGTGGACTGCAATGAAGACAATATCGCAGTTATATTTCGCAAAGATGTCTAAATTGCGTTTCGATATATGAAGTCCACTGTATTGTTGTTTCAGACGCTCCAAGTTCTTAGTGGTCGGGGCGGCCACGTGTAGGCGCGTGGCGTCCACTTTCCCGTAATTGATGAGACCGTTGAGCAACGATTCAGTGATTTTTCCGGCGCCGATGAATCCAATCTTTGCGGACGAAAAGTCCACGGCTTTCATACCTTTTTTTTCACTTTTGCCCATCGCTTAGATCTTTGAGGAAAACTCTGAGAAAACTTCCGGTGATTTCTGTAATATCAAAGAGGTCTTGGAGTGCAATGGGTTCTGACTTTTAGACTAATAATCGATTCCTTTTTAACTACTTTTCTAACGATTTTAAAAGTTTTAAATTTTTTTAAACGATTTATCTATTGTTGTATTCACGCAATTATTGCCTAAAAGCGCGAGTCTTGTCATCAATTTCTATGTATTTTATAACTTTCCTCCCATTCCTAAAACTGAATGAATTTTAATCTAATTATTTATTTTAAATGATAGGACTTCTACTCAAAGACCCAATCAATGAAATCAATACTTAATTCTTTGGATCTCTGTCTTCAAGTCTACAATTCCTATCATTAGAGAGATATTTGTTATAATAATTGAGACATTAATTTGAAAGTAAAATAATCCCAAAAATTTCCTATCATTTTGTTCATCAAAAGTATTTGAGTTCAGAAAACCTGTATTTCATTACATAAATAAAATTAATTACATTCTTATAAACGATTTGTAAAAAACTTTTAATAATTTATATTTTATTTATTCATAAAATGTTAAAAATTCAGGAATAATCTGACGATAAGATTGCAAAGCAATTAGTATTTAAGATGTTTTCTGAATATGATATGAGTTTTATTTGAAATGAATTATTAGTTTTTTTTTGAATGAGTTTTTGGTCAATACTTTGCATTCAATTCTATAAAACATTAATTAAAACAGAATTTAAAGCGAAAATCGAAAGCGAATTGAAAAAAGTTTTTGCATTTCTATTGAAAATTGTTTTCCAAATGTTTGCCATCTTTTGGACTGAATTCTAGTAATCATTGGATTTGTTATTATTTCTCAAAATATCTGTGATTTTAAATGAATTTAGAAATCGTTTTGTTATTTAATTAATGTTTTTAATAGTTTTGCTATACTTTTGATTCACTAATAAATTAATAATCAATTAATTGAAATGTTTTTATAATAAAAATCATTTAAATTGAAAATATTTTTTTATAATTTATTGAATTGATTGGAAAAATAGTTAACTTTTTTGTTGGAAGTGTTGGAAGCGATGAAGTGATGAGCGATTGGCGGAAAGCAGTTCGGACTCCCATCTCATACACCGTAACCAACAATACATTACGAATTCAGACCCAATTCGTGACCATTGTCTCCATCGCCGGCATTGTTGTACTCTTCATATTGTATACATTGGTCCCCAAAAGTCGGGTCACTTTTAATGATTCTTCACAACACCTCAACTTAGATGAAGATCACGGACACGAACACATCCATCACCACAAGGACTGTAAGACGAAAACGCCGTATAACTCAACGTATCCGCTGACGAAACCCGAGTATTTGGCCGACGAGAAGATCCGCTACAGAATTGCAGTGATCGCCGATTTAGACACCAATTCCCGAACTGATGACAAACAGAATTCGTGGTCCAGTTATTTATTGAAAGGATATCTCACTTATTATCCAAACGATGACTACATTCAAGTCAAATGGGATAAGAGATCAGTCAGTTTGCGAACCAGTCTGTCATCAGAGGGCCGGGCAATGGAATTATCGGAACTGATTGTCTTTAACGGTAAACTGTACTCATGTGATGACAGGACAGGCATTATATATGAGATTCGCGAAGAATCTGCAATTCCTTGGGTTATCTTAACCGACGGCGACGGGAATACCCCTAAAAGTTTTAAATGCGAATGGACTGCAGTCAAAGACCAGACTCTCCACGTCGGGGGTCTCGGAAAGGAATGGACGTCCACTTCGGGTGAACTTCTCAATTATAATCCGCAATGGATTAAAACAGTTTCAGTTTCGGGTGAAGTGGAACACCACAACTGGCGGGACAACTATCTGGCCCTCAGGTCTTCCTGTGGTATTCAATACCCGGGTTATGTGATCTATGAGTCAGGCATTTGGTCTGATGTCCACCAAAAGTGGTATTTCCTTCCGAGACGTGTCTCCTCAACCAGATATGAGGAGAAGGAAGACGAGAGAAAGGGATCTAATATTCTGTTGATTTCCAACAATAAGTTTACAGACGTTCAGATGAAAACTGTTGGACCAGTTCTGCCAACACATGGTTTCTCTTCATTTAAGTTCATTCCCAACACTAAAGACAGAGTAATAGTTGCCCTCAAGTCTGAAGAGGACAGCGGAACCATTCGGACATATATTATGGCCTTTAATATCGAGGGAAAGATCTTATTAGCGGAACAATTGATAGGAAATTACAAATACGAAGGAATTGAATTCATTTGACCTTTTTTTCTACTGATTACTAGTCTTTTTAAAATCAATTCAATTATTAACGCATTTCTTAAAAAATTGTTTTATTTATTAAACTTTTGATTCTTTTAATTCGACTTTACTTTCATTCAATCGTTTGAAACATTTTTTTGAAAATTCAATTAAATTATATTTAGAGTAATCCTCATAATCGGGAAGAAAGGAAAGGCAAACAGTCTTTTGCAGGACTTCCAAATCAATGGTCAACTTTGGATGTGTGAAGTCGACTGTCCACTGAGGCCGCACTCTTAGAACTATAGGAACGACACTCTTTATTAGTTCTGTCCGTTTAATGTCACTATTGTTTCGGACTTTACTCTGAATGCAATAACTTATGGGTTCTTTGGTTTGTGTCTCTAATTCTGATTCAATTATTTGTTCAAAATTAGGTGAATTCGGTTTAAATGTGTTGACAATTGGCAGAAGTCTTAGCAAATGTTGTGTCAATTGTTTGCCATTCGTTTCAATTTCTTTGAATATTTCTAAACTCAGAACCAATGGATCCACTGATTTGTCATTAGATCTGATGAACAAAACATTATTACATTTGGTTATCATTTGTTGGAATCGTTTCTCTTTATTATTGACTGAATTGATCTCATTTTGTAGTGCAGTCTCGATATCGATGTCCTGTCCATCGGAACCATCGTTTGGTTCACTCTTAATGTCATGATTGCCATACAATTTATCTGCGAATTCCTCTAATAGATTGTACGACTCTTTAAGACAATGGTATTCTTTGAGATTACAGGTCACCATAAAACCAGACATTCCTTCCGCGAGAAGTCCTTTATTACTCTTAAACTTCTTATCGTTTTGTTTATAAAAACACTTTTTTGACCGCTTTTTTGAGTCACAACTTCTGTCCAAAACAGCATTACTTTCACTCATTTTAAAAAAATCTAAATATAAATCAATTTAATTATAAATTAATTAATATTTTAGTTATTTTTATCTCTCGATTGACTCCTAATTACAAATATATTTCAAACGATTAGTCAATTTATGGCTAAAAATAAAACCCAAAACACGTGTTAAATGTCTATTCGATGACCAGAAATGAAGTCCAAAAATAGTGAAAACTCTTGGTTTGAAAGCAAGTGTTTGTTCACTGATTGAGAGGACAATCAATGTATTTAATGGTTTGATTGGAATAAATGTCTTAAATATTAATTCAATTATCAATTCAATGAATGGTTTGTTTAATGAATTTCTGTTGTAATTACTAATTAGTGAGACATTAGATGTCATCCCAATTGCCAGACCACGGGTTTGGGTCTGAAAGTGGGTCTCTCTGTGTGTGAGTCTAGTGTGACGTCAATGGAGTGAAAGAGTGACTGAATGTCTGAATGACTCAGAATTTGTTTTTGTCTGCAATTCAATGAATATCTTATTTCAGTCTTCAGACGGATTTTAAACATTAGTTTCACTCAAATATAAACTATTATTTGAGATCCGGAACCGATTCAGACACTGGTTTTGTCGCCAATTAGTCCATCGATTGATTGCAATCCAAGTCTTGATGTCTTGACTCAAATGTTTTGAAACGCTTTGAAAAATACGGTTTCGTTTAGTTTTTTTTGCCATTGATTTCAATACATTTCAACCAATTGTTTATCAATTGATTTATCGATTATTTCATTTGAAAATCGTTTATATCGATCACCAAAACCATTGAAAGCCAACGATGTCTTCGGGTATGCCATCAATGCATTCATTGTCTCTTAAATTAACAAATATTTACCATTTGGTCCACTTTTTGACCTGAAAATCAGGTAAATCGCGTCGACCCCCGAAAATAAGTCTGGAGGCGGAACGGGTGGCCCAACCCATACCAGTACCAGAAAATTTAGACCGAAAGACATCCATACAGATCGGTGACCAAACCATTGACATCGAGGCGGACAACTTGGAGACAGTCGCTGAGTTGGGTCGCGGGGCGTACGGTATCGTTGAGAAGGTTAGACACAAAGCAACTCAACTGGAAATGGCTGTTAAGGTATCCATCATTTGATCCACTTTTGCAATAATGAGTAAAAAACGTGTGTTTTGTGCAGAGAATTAGCGCGACTATAGTTCAGGAACAGAAACGGCTTTTGATGGATATGAATGTTTTGGTGAATTCCGTCGGTTGTCCTAACATTGTGTTAGATATGAATTGATTGCCATTTAGTTCACAATTAATTGATTTAATGTTTGAATTAATAGTAAGTTTTACGGCGCTATCTTCTGGGAGGGCGACCTCTGGCTCTTTATGGAAATAATGGACACTTCTTTAGATAAGTTCTATCAAAAAGCTTATTCCAGAGCTGGTAATGAGAGCTCAGCCATCGGTAAAGCAATTCCAGAATCGATTTTGGGCCGAATCGCGGCCAGTATTGTAAAGGCTTTGCAATACTTGTATGAAATGAAGATAATTCACAGAGACGTCAAACCATCCAATGTTCTGATCAATAGGAAAGGTGTCGTCAAACTATGCGATTTCGGTATATCCGGACATTTAGTCAATTCAATTGCACAGACCTTTGAGGCCGGATGTAAGCCATATATGGCTCCCGAACGTATAAATCCCGATCCTACCCGAAAAGGGTATGACATTCGGTCCGATGTCTGGAGTTTAGGTATGGTTTGAATCAAAGGTTTTCACATTTTTAATTTTTTTTTTATTGTATGCAAACGCACAGGTATTTCAATGCTAGAGATATCAATTGGTAAATACCCGTTCCCGCCATCGAGTAATCTATTCGAGCAATTGAAGCGGATCTGTATGGACGACCCGCCACGGCTTCCCAGTAATATATTTTCCGCTCACTTCGAGGACTTCATCGAACAATGGTATGAATGAATCGTTTGGATTAAGACTTGGAATAAATGATTAAAATTTTGAAAATTATGTATAGTTTACAACGCGATCACCAGAGAAGACCCTATTATTCCATTCTTCTGAGCCATCCATTCATAGCTCAGAATGAAGACAATGATATCTCCGCTTTTGTGACCGAAATATTAGATTTACCGTAAATTGAGTGCAATTTTAACGAAACATTTTATGGCAATCGGCGCGAAAACTATACAATTCGAGTGCCTTTTCTTTGATTTTTTGAAAGTTTATGATTGAGTTTAAGTCAATCACTACTTATTAACGATTAGAATGTCATTTGGAGTACAATTTTGTGAATTCTGTTTCGCTTTTCATTAGTTTATTATATAATTGAAGTTTTCATTTAAAAATTCTAAACATATAATCATAAAAAATATTAATATTTTAATTCAATTAAATGATGCGTTAAAAGCAAATTAAAAACTTAATCGAGTTTTATATGAATTTTGTTTTATTTTTTGGGTTGAAATTCAATATTCATTTTGGTTTTTAGACACTAATAGTGCGAAACAAATCGATTCCATTGGAAGCGGTGCTGACGACGAGCCCCGGTATCTGTTTATGCCAATGGACTTCCTTGATCTCAGTCTGTCCCTGATGTATGAACAGCAGTTGTGGCGGCAATTGATTCACATCCGAGTCTTCATTCGGTTCGCTTTCGTCTTTCTCAACGGCTAAGTCCCAGAGAGTCAACTGATTGTCATCACCAGAAGCGGCGAAAACAGTGCCGTCCGTCGGATGCCATTCAACAGAAGTGATGTGCGATATGTGGTGTTTGAACGACGCGATCGGTTTCGGAGTTTTTGATTTAAATTGTCTTAAATCCCAAACTTTGATGACTCCGTCGTCACCACCGGAAACGATAAAAGTCTTCTCAGTTTTATTCCAAGAAATGACATTAATGTCTGATTCGTGCGCCGACTCCACCGAAAGCATACAATTAGAGGGCTGTTTGGCCCGAATGTCCCAAATTCGGATCGTTTTGTCTACAGAACACGAGGCCAACACATTCTCTTCACTCGGAGACCACTGCAAGTCTTCGACCGACTCTTTATGGCCAACCAATGGTTTCTGATCGACGGCCCAAACACCTGATTCGGTTGGTTTCCAAATGAATATGTCTTTCCTACAGTCGCCGGTAGCCAATAGTCCCGATTTAAGAGGAGACCAGTCGAGGCCATAGCCTTCTATTCGATGACCACTAAAACTAAAGACTGGTTTAATAGAAGTCTTATTTCTGTTGAATTGAGTCAATAATTCTGAGTCGTGGACAGCGTTGACCGCATTTGTTAATTCCCATAAATAGACAGTTCCCGACTCAGACCAGGAGCCGCACAAACACTTGCCGTTGATTGTAGTGCTTCGGACTCTATTCACACATCCCTTGTGTTGAATGGAAACGAAGTCTAGTTTTGGTTCATTGTCTTCGTCTTCATCCTCACTATCACTGCTTTCATCACTTTCTTCGTTATTCTCTTTTTGTTTTATTTTCTGAAGATTAGACATCCGGAGCACTAGAAGACTGTTTCCGTCAGACTTTCCCGATTGAGTTCCGGCCACTAAACAACTGCTCAATGGATAGCGATCTGCGCGTTGGGCACCAGAGCCGTAGTGGTCTTCAACGATATCAAAGCTAAGGCACGGATACTCTGTCTCAGCCTTTCTGTACATAATATAAGCCGATTCGTCAAAATCCAAATCCGTCTCATTATTACTGGCGGTCGGGATATATGTCCGCCGAACCACAGGTTCGTCTTCGGCCTCATTCTGCTCTTCGGTCTCCATCTCTGATTCACTTCCAGACTCATTGTCTTCACTTTCAATGTCTTCCTCTTTTATAAAGACAGACATTTGTCTTAAATGGTATTGAATTGTAATTTAATCCAAAAAACTAATGATTTAATGATATTTTGTTTTCAAAAATAAATGGCATTTAAAACACGTGTTTCTCATATAATATTGACATTAGTTTCCATAGAAACGCATTGAATGACAGAAATATTAAAATATTTTCATTGATTTGTTTTGATTTTCTGCTCAAAAAATGTTTTGAAAAATTGGTTTAATTTTAATGAAAATCAGATTTAATTGAAATTAGTTTTGAATTTTTTGAAGAAATGGATTCAAATCTCTTGGAAATTGAAGTTTTGAGAAATGAATTGAAAACTAAATGCTCTGAAAGTGAAAGAAACAGTAAATTAATTAAAAAACTTTTGCGAGAAAAGGAAATTTCGGACAAATATAACAATGATTTGAGAAATGAATTGCAATTATTGTCCGCAAAACTCAATTTACATCAGAATATCATCAAAACCATCACCTCTTGTGTCCAAACACAGACCGATTCAGTCAATGAAAAGACATTTTGTGATAATTGTAAGAAATCATTGAATAATAATACCGACAATAATGTGTCCAATGATTGGAAACAAAACTCTGAAACAAAAAACTCTCGAATTTGTGATTTGGTTCGCGAGACCGCCGAAGAAGTGGTTCAGAAGAATGACTTTGAAAACGATTATCTTTACGATCAGAAGTCAAAGACTTATTACAGTCGAAGCAGTGGTTGGTATTACTATCCGGTAATCACTTCTTCACTCTTTAGTTGATTTAAATAATGAGTTATTTTTTGTAAAATAGGATTCATTTCTGTTTTATGACCCGAACTCTAAAAACTATTATAAATACGATTCCGAGAAAAAAGTTTATGTTTTCTATCAATCGCTTAATGAAGAGAAGGAAAAGAGAGACAAATCGACAAAACATTCAAAATCTAAGGTTTTGTTTGAATTTTTTTTTATTATTCATTAGGTTTTTGTTTAAAACTTTTCTAATTATTATTGAAATTAGAAATTGAAACCCAATTCTCAGAATTCGGAGAATAATAACAACAGCAGTGATGAGACAATTGCCATCTCTTCCTCTGAAGAAGAGGGAGAAATCAATGACTCGGATGAGAATTCTATCATTTCTGACAAAACCGATGATTTTGAGGCAGATATGGAGGGTTTGGAACAAATGTTTGTTTTTGTTTTGCATTTTTATAATTAAATTTATTTTTCAGATAAACCCGAAGTGAGTCCACCATTGGTTCGAATGATTGTCAAACAATCTTCGACTTTAGAAATCGGAAGTCTTTTATTAGTGACGTGTATGGGCGCCAGGATTGGCAACGAATCCAATTGTGATGTTTGGATAACTGATGAATCTGTTAGTCGAGTAAGGATTGAAAATATTTCTAATGGTTTGCAAAATATTTTGAATAATAATCTAAAATCTAATAATTAGAGTCACGCAGAGATCAAATACGACTACAATGAGAGTAAATATGTGTTGAAAGACCTGAACAGTACTAACGGGACATTCAGTAATGGGACCAAAATTGAGAGCAATTGTGAGACAGATGTCAAGCATTGCGATGAACTTTGTTTCGGAAAGTGTCGGCTTTTAGTTCATATTCATTACGGGAAAGACGTGACGTGCGATCGGTGCGAACCCGGGCTCGTTATGGCAAACCTAAAGCCAGACTCACAACCAAATAGTGTTTACCAACAAATAGATAAAGAAAAGGACCGAAAAAAACAATTAAAGTGTTTGAAGAAAAAATACGGACTAAAAGCTATTGAGTTTTGCGAACAAAAAGTGCCTTTAATTACAAACTCTAAATACAAAGATAGGGCTGAGAAGAGACGGCAGGAGAAGGGAAGCGACAATCCCTATGAGAAGACCGCCGCCGGCACTGCACTCGACACGTCTGTTCCGAATAATTACATATATTTTACAAATTGTTTTCAATTTTTGACTCATTTGTTAGGGCGCTATCGAAATCAAATAAAGGCTTTCAAATGCTCTCAAAAATGGGTTGGACTTCAGGAGAAGCGCTCGGAAAACATGGCAATGGTATCAAAGAACCGGTAAGTCTTTGAAAATTCTTCAAATCAATACTTATTTTTAGAAGTTCTTCGCTTTAGGTTTAAATTCTTAGAATTCTTTAGTTTTAAGAATGTTATTAAAAATTGAATAAAGAGTTTGTCTGACAATAAACTCGTTTATTATAGGAAAATATTATACAAATTATGATTAATTTTGTTCTAAAAATAATATTTAAATTAATATTAAATATTCACTCCTTAGTCACAGACATGAGATTTAATAATTAAAAATAATATTAAATATTTATAAATAGATTTAAGAATTAAAAATAAAAAATATTTAAAAATAACTTT
>JAQIYF010000363.1:0-10459 GCA_034700865.1 Oribatida sp. Gr-Ori-00025
TTATATGCGGGGTATACTGTAATGACAACAATTGATAAATACAATGGGTTTCTAAATAGTAATAAAAATAGTGGAATGTAATGAATGGTACGATACCTCTGCACGGGTCGTTCTTCACTAAGAACTCATCCAATGAGACCCAACCACCGCCTACTCTCACCATAACTGTGCTGCGAAGGATACGAACCAAACGGAGTTTTTGCGATTCACCGAACTATTCATTAGAATATATTTTTAGTTATTTAGTCAAACATTGATTTGAAATGAGGACTCACTCTATATCTGCCTTCGCCCACTTGGAACACCTTATACCTGACCAAACAGGTACACTTGCCCACTGCCCGCTGCACCTCATCCTCAATGATCTCGGCGTCAGTCTTGGGTTCGTCTCTGTCGGGCCTCAAAGTGTCCAAATACTCCTTCTGATCAACGTATCCGTCATTGTTTCGGTCGAATATGTCTGCGACGCGATTCATCTCCAGACGACTGGTCGGGAACTTAGAGGCCAGGAATCCTTCGATGAACTCAGCCTTTGTGACTCTTCCGTCATTATCGGTGTCAATCTTCCTAAAGAAGTCCATAATTCTGGCCTTTTTGTTGTTCATCCAGCCCAAGAAGCGTCGACGCCATTCATCGAAATCAAAGTTTCGCATTCTATCCAACTCTCGGTTGTAATTAAGTTTGTCCTGAAGTCGTTTCATGCGATCCATTGCCAACTTCCAGACAACTCTCCATTTCTCCAACAGTTCCCGAGCGCGCGGATGTTTGATCTCAGGTTCGACTGAACCTCTAGTCGGAGTAGAAGTTCGCGGCGGATAACCACGAGTTCTGCTCTTTTCGACACCTCTAGTGATCTGTTCTCTCGTCACTCTCTTCGTTGAGAAAGCTTTGGCCACTTTTTCGACGTCTGGTTCTCTTCTGATCATAGCGTCAATGAATGTTTGGTGTTCTTCAATCAGACGCTCCAGAGCTAACACCTCATCGGGCAATGGCTGCGCTTCTGCCGCTAATAGTGATGCCTCAGCACCGATAAGCCATGCCATGAGTTCTTCGAGCAGATCCATAATGTTTCGCAATGACCTCAAATGGTCCTGAAGTCTCTGTTCTCTTTGTTGAGCCCAAGCGGACACTTCATCCCAACGCGATTGGATTATTGTAATCCAGTGGCGAATAACAGGTGTGGCCTCCGGATGACACTTCTGAAGAATCTCTTGCGCCAAAGAAATGGTCGAATCCTTGTTCTTCTCTTGAGATAACATTTCTCTCATAAACCTCTCGTGTTCTGCGATCTGTTGTCTTGTCGTCGCTTCGTCTTCAGGCAGAGGTCCGGCAAATCTCAGTTTCATTTCTGCGTCTGAGAGCCACTCGAGAAGCATATGAACCGATTTGTGCAACTGTTCCGCTTGTCTGAGCGCGTCCTCCAGTTTCCTCTGTTTCTCATCACTAAGACGAGACACTTCATCCCATTTAGAGTCCAAAAGATTCATCTGTTCTTTGATATGTCGGGCGTCCTCTGCAGTCGCCGTTTCCAATAATTCGCTGGCAGTTTTGCGAACTGACTGTAAATTCTTTGCCCGACTCTTGAAGTCTTCCTGAAAGCTCTTGTGCTGATCCACTAATGCGGTCACAGTATCTAAGTCTCCATAGACTGGTTGATCGATAGCCAGCTCTCTCTTTGCTTTGTCCAACCAATCAAGAAGTGCTTGAATGGCTTCCTTGAATTGACCGGAGTATAGGAGCGCTTCTTCCAGTTTTCGTTGTCTGTCCACTGATTTATTGCAAACAGAATTCCATTTATTTTTCAGTTCGTCTAACATTTCTTGTAGAATAGGAATGTCAGGTTTGGGTGCTTTCTCTTTAAGGCTTCGGCCCATTTTGATGGTGGCGTCATAGACAGACTGTTTGGCGCCGAGTGCGCGCTGGAACTCCTTATGTCGGGCCAACATTTGTTTGATAACTTCAGGATTATTACCCATTTGTTGAATGTTAGCCAAAGTTTTCTCTGCGTCGTCGAGCCATTGGTTGAGGTCAGCCCAGGCGTCGTGAAAGTCTTTCGCCTCTTTGTAGCCGTGATCCAGAGCTCGAGTCCTTTCGGCCGCTTTGGACACAACCCGTTCCCACCGGTGCTGAACGCTTACCAATAAGTTTTTGATTAGAATAACGTCTTGTTTTTGACTAAAGTATTTCAAATGCGTTCCCTTCTTATCGAGGTTTAGCATCGTTTCCCTGTGAGCGCCGATGTCTTTCTGGAAGTGTTTGTGTTCTTCGATCTGTTGGAGAACATTATCCACAATACGGCTGACGGGCTGTAAGTTCGATAAGTATTTCTCTGAAGAGGTCAGCCAATCGACAAACTCCTGGAGCGCTTCGTGGAATTCAGTCGCTTCTCTCAGCGCTATTTCCAATTTAATCTTTCGGTCATTGGCTCGACTCAACACATTCTCCCATCGCTGACGGAGTGTCTTCAGATTGTGTTGAAGATTAGTGGCGGCGCCTTCAGTAGAACGTCTCAAATAGTCCTCTCCCTGTTTAAGAACTGATTCAACTTTAGGTCGGGCCGACTCCAGTTCAGCGAACAGTTCCATAAATCTGTTGAGTTGTTCTCTGGCAGTCTCTGGTAGTCCACCGACTGGTTTAGAGGACGAGAGCTGTTGGTCGACATCATTCAACCAAATGAGTAAGTCTTGGATTTCCTGATTGAAAGCCTGCGCCTCTTTCAGCGCTTCCTCCAGTTCTCGTTGTCGTTGAGAGGCTTTGTCAATGAGTTGTTCCCAACGAGAGTTCACTTCATTCAGTTTGCTTTGAGTCACTCTCGCGCTCTCCGTTCCTCTCTCTGAGGCCATCATTTGTTTACCGGCGATGTTGAGAGTGTCGAGACTTGTCTGATGCGCCTGAATGTCATTCATAAGCACCTTATGTTTAGCCAATTCCACTTCAATGACCGGCGGATCGCCGAAAACTGGTCGCATGTCGTCGAGTGTTCGTTCAGTTTTGGTAATCCAGGCCAGGAATTCGTTGAGCGCGTGTTGGAACTGACCTAATCTGAGCAAAGCGTTGTCCAGATCTGACTGTCGGTCCACAATGTTCTTCAGGAGTTCATCCCATCGACGATTAATTTCATTGACGGGACCTCTTATAGAGCGCGCCTGGTTTGGAGACACGTCTTGGAGAAGATCATTGGCCTGTCTGTTGAGAGCCTCCACTTCAACCATATGTGAGTTGACTTCGTTTTGGAAATCTTTCAAATCACGTATTTGTTTCTTAACCGCATCGATGTCTGCAGCGATTGGACCCAAACCCTGGTATTTATGTTCCGCTCTGTCCAAGAACTCCAGAAGATTGCGAAGCATTTCATGGAAACCCATCGCTTTCTCCATCGCATCGATCAGATTCTGTTCGCGTTTGGCGTACAAAGAGGTCACGTTATCCCAGGCGTTGTCTAAGTCCTCAATATGCTTCTTGACCTCTGGTTTGTCGGGTTCTCCGCACAACTGCATTAGGTCTCGACCGGTCTTTTTGGTTCTTTCGACCTCTGGTTTTGTCACATCCATGTCATGCTTGATGTCCGCCAATTGGTTTTGTTGTTGTTTTATTTCGTTCGGTTCGGCCGCCGGCGGCTCCTGATTGTTGAGAGTGTCCTGAAGATCGCGAATGGCTTTCATAACATTATTCAATTCATTCCAGAATTTTTCGGCCAATTTGAGCGCGTCGTCCAGAGAACGGCCTCTACTCTTAGAGCCCTTCTGGACCTCATCCCACAAGTCATTCAATTTATTCAACTTCTTCTTAATGTCTTTAATGGCCGGTTCGTCACTCTTTCCGGCTTTGCTAATCACGTCACGACCGGCCGCTTTAATGGCCTCCACAGCACCGGCTCTCTTCTCTAAGTCATTAATAATGGCGTTATTGTCGAGAATTTGTTCGTGAATTCTGTCGGGATGTGCGGCAATGGGTTCGGCGTTTCTCAACTGGTCTGCGGTATTGTTCAATGCATTCAACATTCCGTCCAATTTGTCTGCGAATTGAGAGGTGGCCTGAAGTGCGGCCTCGAGTGCGTTCTGTTGGTCTCTCAATATATTTCTCAATCGGTTGTATCGATCGTTGTCGCTGTCAATCAGTTTCTGTATCTGTCGGCCGTCCTCTTCATAGATGAGTCGTATCAAAGCGGCACCAGTTTTGTTAAGTCGGTCCACGAGTGGTCTGTGATCGGCCACCGATTGAATTAAGGCTTTGGCCGCCTCCTGTTGTCGTCTGATTTGTGTCGCATGAATGGCAGGCTTTCCAAGCATTTGGGCCTCATTTTCGGTCTCATCCAACCACCGGACGAGTTCTGTGTGCGCTTCGAAGAAGTGTTCAGCCAATGGAAGCGCTTGTTCTAAAGCACTGAGTCTGTCGTGACAGAGCTGTGCGACGTGATTGGCCAGTTCTTTCAGTTCTTCTATTTTGTCTTTAATGTGCGCCACGTCTTCATCACTTGATTCGCGCATTAATTTCTTTGCGTTTGCGATCGAGTCTCTGACTCTTCCCTTTTGGCTATTGATGTCATCATAGAGTGCTTTACACTCTTTTAATAGTATGGCCAACGCTTCTGGATTTGGAGTAATGGGTTCGGCCTCCAAGAGCTGTCTTTCGGCGTCTCTAAACCAGTCGAGGAGTTCTTCGATATCAGTAATCACTTCATTGTTTCTCTGTTTCGAGAGTGCTATTCGTTCGGCCTTTCGTTGAATTTGTTCGCAAATGGCGTCAAATCTTCGCGAGGCTCGGGTGACAAAGCCTTCAACTGTGGCCGCGCCCTGACCTGGAGATATGGCACCCAATTGTGGTCCCAAATGATTAATAGTTTCCAAAAGAGTTCGGTTTTCAGGTATCTGTTGTTCGAGTTTTTTAATAACCTTTTCCTGAGAACTCAGATTAAGAGAACCGATGTTTTTCAGCTCTCGTTCCGCGTCGTCCATCCAGGCGTTCAGCTTATTGTGGGCCGAATGGAAGTTTTGTGCGATAGGAAGGGCTTCCTTTGCCTGTTGTAGTTTGTCAGACGATCTGTGCGTTAATTCACTGAACCGGGACTGCAATGAATCCAATTTTTCTCTAATGAAATTGGAATCGCCTCCAGAAGAGTGTTTCATAATTTCTTGACCGGAATGTACGATATCTGAGACCTGTTTCTGATGGCTGTGAATCTCTTCAGAGAGTTCTGTCAATTCGTCGACTTGTTCTCGAAGTTTGTCGTAATATATACTCAAAACTCTAAATCGATTCAAACGGGACTCCATTTCCTGAATCCACGCGAGAATGTCTTCAAAACTGAGCACAAAATTACCCAAAACTTCGTGCGACTGATTGAGGAGTTCTCCCAAAGCAATGCTGTCCTCAACTAATTTCGCGTATCTATCGGTCACTTCTTGGAGTTGTTCGACCACTACCTGTGCCTCATCGTCACCGACCAAACTCATCAGATTTTGTGCGATTTCAGTCAGTTTCTCAAACTCTCGTTTGTGACCAATGATGTCCTGATGAAGGGATCTGTGATCTGCTATACGCTTACGGATGCGGTCCTGATCTGTCGGTATTTGAGACGCAAGAGACGACAGTTTTCGTTCAGACGCCTCGAGCCAGTCGTGCAATGGACTCAATTTCTCGGCAAAAGCCCGAGCGATAGGAAGTGTCTGCTCGAGTGCGTCCATTCTTTGGTTACAATTAGAGACAAGTGTCTCATATCTGCGCAGAACATCGGTAACTGATTTCTCAATGGGAGCTCTTTTGCTTGAATCCAGACTTTTAATCAGATCTTTGCCCATTTGGACCAATGAGTTAATGCTGTGCTCTTTGTCGAGTATTAACTTCTTGAGGAGTTTCTGTTCCTGAAGTTGAGCCTTAACCACCTTATAATCGGCTGAAATGGGTTTCTGATTCGCCACTTCCTCTTCAGTTTCGGACAGCCATTTGAGTATAGCAGCCAAAGCGTCCTGGAATCTGTTGGCCTGTAGGAGATCTGTATTATTAGGATCTGTTCCCGTACTAATTCGCATCGCTTCTTGTGGTACTGGAGTTTGTGTTGACTTTGACTCTGAAAGTGATCTTTGATCTGAAGGAGACTTAACTCTATCCAAAGGACTTTCCGAATCTAAACCTTCGCTTTTAATATCAGATCCAGACTTATCTGCTTTTGGAATAATAATTGCTCTGATCTCTGATTCTAGTGATGTCTGTGTTGTCTGTGAATGTAATTTCTTAGGAGAAGTCGACTCAACTCTACTCAAAGGACTTTCAATACCAGAGTCGGACTTATCAACCTTTGGAATGCCTGCACTTCTTTCTAATTCAAGTGAAGTCTGTATTGATTGTGAGCGCGATCTCAGAGGAGAACGGCTCTCATCGGAAGGTTTTCCCGATTTTATACCTTCTCTGACAATATCAGCGCCAGACTTGTCTGCCTTCAGCGGAACTGTATCTGAACTCTTGTCCAATTCAACTGATGTTTGTGTTGTTAGTGAAAGTGATCTCTTATCTGAACGTGACTCTACTCGACTCGAAATTTTATCAGTTTTAACACCATCTTTAGTGACACCGGAACCAGACTTAGAGTCGGAGGGAATTCCCGAACTTTTTCCTAATTTTACTGAAGAGTCTAATGGTTCTGAGCGTGACCTTCCAGAACGGGTTTCTGATGAGGAACTCAGATCAGGTCTACTTAAAAGTGGTTCTAATTTAATATCTTCTCTGACTATATCAGAGCCAGATTTGTCTGCAGTCAGCGGAACAGAATCTGAACTCATGTCTAATTCACCTGATGTTTGTGTTATTAATGGAAGTGATCTTTTGTCTGAACGAGACTCTACACGACTCGAAGTTTTATCTATTTTTATACCATCTTTAGTAATACCTGAACCAGACTTAAAGTCGGAGGAAATGTCCGAACCTTTTCCTAATTTTACTGAAGAATCTAATGGTTCTGAAGGTGATCTTCCAGATTCTCTTCGACTCAGAGTTTTGTCTGTTTTTACACCATCTTTAGTAACACTGGGACCAGATTTAGAGGCGAAGGGAATGTCTGAACTTTTTCCTAATTTTACCGAAGAATCTAATGGCTCTGAAGGTGTTCTTCCAGAACGGGTTTCTGAGGAACTCAGATCAGGTCTACTTAAAAGCGTTTCTGAATTCATATCTTCTCTAACAATATCAGAGCCAGACTTGTCTGCATTCAACGGAACAGTCTCTGAACTCTTGTCTAATTCAACAGTTGTTAGTGGAAGTGATCTTTTGTCTGATTGAGACTCTACTCGACTCGGAGTTTTGCCTGTTTTTACGCCATCTTCAGTAACACCGGGACCAGACTTAGAGACGGAGGGAATGTCCGAACTTTTTCCTAATTTTCCTGAAGAATCTAAAGGCTCTGAACGTAATCTTTCAGACTCTCCCCGCCTCAGTGTTTTGTCAGTTTTTATGCCATCTTTAGTAACACCGGGAACAGACTTAGAAGGGGAGGGAATGTCCGAACCTTTTCCGAATTTTACTGAAGAATCTAAAGGCTCTGAACGTGATCTTCCAGAAAGGGTTTCAGACGACAAACTTAGTTCAGGTCTACTTAAAAGCGCTTCTGATTTAATATCTTCTCTGACTATATCAGAGTCAGACTTATAAATATTGGGAACAGTATCTAAACTCTCGTCTAATTCAACAGTTGTTAGTGGAAGTGATCTTTTGTCTGAACGAGACTCTCCTCGACTCAGTGTTTTGTCAGTTTTTACGCCATCTTTAGTAACACCGGGACCAGACTTAGAGGCGGAGGATATGTCCGAACTTTTTCCTAATTTTAGTGAAGAATCTAAAGGTTCAGAACGTGATCTTCCAGACTCTCCTCGACTCGTAATTTTATCTGTTTTTACGCCATCTTTAATAATACCGGATCTAGACTTAGAGGCGGAGGGAATGTCTGAACTTTTTCCTAATTTTACTGAAGAGTCTAAGGGTTCTGAACGTAATCTTCCAGAGAGGGCTTCTGACGAGAAACTCAGATCAGGACTACTTAAAATTGTTTCCGAATTCATGTCTTCTCTGACAATATCAGAGCCAGACTTGTCTATATTCAGCGGAACAGTATCTGAACTCTTATCTAATTCAACTGATCTTTGTGTTGTCAATGGAAGTGATCTTTTGTCTGAACGAGACTCTACTCGACTCGAAGTTTTGTCTATTTTTACGCCATCTTTAGTAATACCTGATCTAGACTTAGAGGCGGAGGGAATGTCTGTACCTTTTTCTAATTTTACTGAAGAGTCTAATAGTTCTGAACGTAATCTTTCAGAAAGGGTTTCTGACGATAAACTCAGTTCAGGTCTACTTAAAAGAGCGTCTGATTTGATGTCTTCTTTGACTATATCAGAGCCATACATATAAATATCGGGAACAGTTTCTGAACTCTTGTCTAATTCACCTGATGTTTGTGTTGTTAATGGAAGTGATCTTTTGTCTGAACGAGACTCTACACGACTCGAGGTTTTATCTGTTTTTATGCCATCTTTAGTAATACCTGAACCAGACTTAAAGTCGGAGGGAATGTCTGAACTTTTTCCAAATGTTACCGAATGGTGTAATGGTTTTGAAAGAGATCTTTCAGAAAGGGTTTCTGACGACAAACTCAGATCAGGTCTACTTAAAAGTGTTTCCGAATATATGTCTTCTCTAACTATATCAGAGCCAGACTTGTCTCCCGTCAGCGGAACAGTCTCTGAACTCTTATCTAATTCAACTGATGTTCGTATTGTTAGAGGAAGTGATCTTTTATCTGAACGAGACTCTACTCGACTCGAAGTTTTATCTCTTTTTACGCCATCTTTGGTAATATCGGAACCAGACTTAGAGGCGGAGGGAATGTCTAAACCTGTTCCTAATCTTTCTGAAGAGTCTACTGGTTCTGAATGTGATCTTTCAGAACGTGTTTCTGATGAGGAGCTCAGATCAGGTCTACTTAAAAGTGTTTCTGATTCGATATCTTCTCTGACTATATCAGACTCATAAATATTGTGAACAATGTCTGAACTGTTTGTCATTTCAATAGAAGTGTGTTTAGAATGTGATCTGAGTTCGGAACGGGTCTCAACTCTGTTGGAAACCCTTTTCGATCTCATACTTTCTCTGACAATATCAGAGGCAGACTTTGCCTTTTTAGGAGAGGGAGGGGACGGGCTTCTACTGGCACTACGAGTACTGGTGTCTCGTTTAGTTTGAACACTGGCCTCGGTTTCTGTGGCTTCACATTTCTGACGTCTGGAGCTCTTTATTTCAGAGAAAGTCAAGGCCTGAGCGCCTGAATCTATATCATCGGCTGACCTCTCAATTGATGGTAAAACATGTGTTAAACTCTGTTCAATGTCTACCGAACTAACAGTTCTAATCTTAGAGTCACTTTCATTAGACTTCAATACAAGAGAAGAAGTGGTTTTACAAATCTTAGGATTAATATTGTAATCAATTATATTGTGGTTAAGATCGTCAGAAAACGATGGACTCATTTGTCGATCATTGGAGTGTTGGTTAGAAGTAGTGATAGAAGTATTAAATTCCGTTCCGTTAGATGTTTGGTTAACCGTTAAACCCAGTTCTGTACGGAATGTCTTGAATGACAATCTCTTGATTAATGGTTTCTATAAGATAATGGTTCGAAAGGATTCGAAAAGAGAGAAAATGTTTGTCAGAGGTTATGGTAATGAGAAGTAAATCCCATAACAATGTTATTCACATAAACGGCAAACGGTATTAATTGATTCCAAAGGCAGCAAACATTTCAATACATGCAGTAAACCATTAAAATGTGTTTAATTTAAAGCACAATAAGTCTGATTATAATAACAATTAAATTCATATCAAAGCCATTAATTAATTCAAATTAAAATAGTGTTTGTTATCGACAAAGCCCTCAAAGCATCGTTTGAAACATAATTGAATCAAATATTTTTTGTTTTGTTATCATTTCAAGCAATAAACTCATGCAATAAATGTTTAAATTCATAAACTCTTATCTAAATTGCAATTAAAAGTTTGCGGATTCACACAAATTCTTCTGATATAGCAATCGAATAATCATTAAAAATAACAAAAACTTAATAAAAGTATAAATTAATTGAAAACAACTCTAAAATAGGCATCACTTTCGTAATCAAATAAAAAACATTTCAATAATTTAAAGCAAATTTTGCTAAAAATCTCTTAAGCGCTTGCATTGGCAGTAAAGGCTCTTTTGCTTCAATGGCAACAAAAAGCAAAGACAACATTCAATTCATTCCTTACCCTCTTTTCTCTTTCTCTCAACTCTTCGTCTTTCAATTGGTTAATGTGTTGGAGAACGGCCTCCAAGAGTTCACTGTATTCTTTGTTTAATTGATCCAACTCTTGAGCCACAACATCAGCGCCAGGTGTTCTTCGCGAGCGTTTAGCGCTGGCGTCTAGACTAGGATGAGAA
>JAQIYF010000364.1:0-10456 GCA_034700865.1 Oribatida sp. Gr-Ori-00025
TGTTTCTTCCAAAAAACCAATCAATACTATAATAGCATAAAAAGAATTTTAATGCAAAACTAATTTTAAGTCTGATTTACAGACCATTTAATAGATTTTAAATTCTAAGAAAAGTTTTTAATTATAAATCAAAAGTTTTTAGCTGTAAAACAAAATTTTTTTTTCTATACAATACTGTAAAAGGAAAGGATTAAGTGATGAAATGCAATGCAAAGCCAACCAAACCTTTTTTATATATTAAAAGCAATAGAACCCAATACCATAAAAGGTACATAAACTTCGCGTGAGAAAAACTTTTTCTCAATACATAACAAACTTTAAAACCAATCAAATCGATAGACAGATCAGACGAGACATATCAGGCGCTAAACTGTCTGTCCAATGGATAGCCGTTTCATACGGCAGTACTGAATGTATGTGTTGTTAGTCATCATTAGGTCTAATGTTTAGACAACTCTTTCATTCATTTCATTCTCATTATCATTGTTTTCATGTCTTGTAAGTAACCATTACTTCAAAACTATTTCTTAAATCTCTTTCAAAAACTCTTTTCTCTTATCATTACTTAAACTAATCCAAGACTTAAGAAAAACTGATCGCAAACGGAAGTGATAACAGATTCTGTCCTCAAAACCAATCATTCATATCATTGAAAACAATCATCACTTCATCTGAAGAAAGACATCAGTATTAGTGTTATTAGAAGTCAAACCAGTGATCCATCAAATCATCAGTTATGGCATCGCCGGCGAAGAAACCAAAGATTGAAATAATCAAAAGACTTCCGCAAGAGTTCGATGAGATACCAGTGTTCAACAACAATGGCGTCATTCAGCACATCATCAAAATGGTACCGGTGCTGAGAGGTTCGGGCATTAAAGCTCTAAATGACATCAAACTAAGAGAACTGGATGTCAAGGAATATCTGACTAAAGACGGCAGCGATTGGCCGATAAAAGTGATAAACATCTTAACAGATGACGGCATCGTCGGTCGCACGGCCTTCAAACACAACATAGAGGAAGATAGGCGTCGTGAACGCGACCACCCGACTGTCATAACGGCCGTCAATGATCACATCATTCAAATGAAATACAAGTTCCGGACAGACGTCATATTGGCTCTCATTTACCTTAAGACCCGCGACGATGAGAAGAAAAAGCGGAAAGAAATTGAAGAACTATTCGAAGAACTGTGGAAAACAGGGCCAGTGAGTGCTCACAGCCTTGAGATCGAAGAGCTTGAGGACAGACACCTCATTGTCCGAGACTTCAATCTAATCCGAGCTATAGGTGGACTCTTCGAATCTGAAGCCCAACACCACACCCGGGCTCTGGAAGAACTTCTCGTTTTCCTACTCAGTCATGAAAAACACGATTATCTCGAGTGCGACCGCAAGAAGACTGAGATATCTCTCAACAAAACTATTAAAGGAATGAAGAAAATCTGGGGATCAGATCTGCAAATATATTCGAAGTTCAGAAGAGCGCACGACTTCGAGGCAAAGACGGTGAGGCTCTTCAGACGAGGAAATGGTTTGTTCCCAATCGGAAGCACCCGATGCATAGCCTTACCGACACTGTTGGCCAGACTTATCAGTGACGGAGCCATCAAAACAGCATCTCTTCTGACACAACTCAGACCAGACATTATGAAAGAGTTTTTTGAAGGCAATAGACTTGACTTCTCATTCATTCCAAAGGCTCTGAACAACCGCTCATTCAGATACCATAGCTCAGGAATGAGTGCAATGGCTCAGTACATAAAGGAAAGGCTTCTAATGAACCCAAAACCGGCGCCGACAGTCCCTAATGAGTTCGAAGAACTATTTCGACGAATACTGCTTCACGGAAGACGAAGCGAAGGCTGTCTAATGCTATTTCCATTTCTTTTACCGCTGATGATCGCCACGAAAATGGGAACCAAATGGACAGACAAAATGGCTTCGAATGTACTGAACATAACGGCGGCGCTATTCTGCAGATATAAAGTAATGCTTAATCAGTTGATCGCAAGAGAGTCGGCCATTGAACCCACAAAACCGTTCGCCCAATTCATAAGCTATTGCAAGACTAATAAGAACCGTCCGGTCTATGCAAACATCGAGAAAGAGTGGCTGAAAGCGATCAGAGAATTCATACGAACGGTAGATCACGGCAATAGACAGATGAAGAGAACGCCAATCAAAAGCGAACAGATCTTCCCAACAGACCAGAGATCTCTATGGATCGGCAAATCCTGTGAAAACCGATTCCTCAAACGATCGGATGAGTTAGAGATGAGAAACTTCTTTAAGTCGGAACAGATATACTCAAACAAAGAGATATTGGAAGCCCTCAAAGAAAAGGTCAGACAAATAGAAAGCGATTCCGAAGACACCGATTCAGAGGAGTCCAGTACTGATGAGGAAGAGTCGGACTCTGATTCTGAGGACAATCTACCACAGAATCCAAATGAACCGCACGATCTGGTGGTCGTCCGCTATGACAACTTCGTGAACGAAAAAGGCTATCAGATTCGCACCAAACCGGCACCGAATGAAGCGGAAGGAGATGTCATATACAGAGTCAAAGAACACATGTCATACCTGTGAAGAAGTGGATCAGATCTCAACTAACATCTCTTTCGTTTCCTTTATTTCACTTCTCATCCATTCATTGGAAACTCTATTTCATATAAAACTTTAAAACACTTTTAAAGACTCAATAATTAGTTCAGAATTTATTTAAAAACAAATTTTTTTTCATAAGACAAACACTTTTTAGTAGTTTTTCATTCATTTAGTTTTAATAGAAAGCGATTTCACGCATAACGTGAAGCAAAATATTTTTGTATTTGTTTTTGACCTCAATTTAAAGTCATTTGACTCTAATATCATATTTCAGAAAAAGGTTTTTCAATACATAACACAAACAGCGAAAAGAAAAGTTTCTTTTTTATTTTTTTTTGTAATTCAAAACCTATTTTTATAATTGAAAACATTTTAGTTATCATTTAGTTTTCCTGTATTTCCTATTTTGTGTTTTTTGTGATTTAAATTCTGTTTTCATTTTTCATATTTTGAAAATCTTTTATTTGTATTAAAACCTGATTTTAAAAGTCAAACACATTTTTACATTCATTTCATACAAGCATTTCATTCACATTCAGTACTAGCGTATGGAAAGGCAGTCCATTCCCAACAGATCAGAAGTTTTATTTAGTTGTTTGAGATTTTTTGGAATTAGATATTAAGTTAAAATCTCGTGGGGGGTATGGAATGGGCAGAGCAGTCATGGCTTATCAGTTAATCCTTTAATCCTTAGATAAGACTTGTATTATAAATATGTAAACTCTGTATAGAAACCTAATGTTCTATTCGTTATGTAAAGGTATTTCCCAGGCCTTGAATGCCTGTAATGTATGATAACAGTGAACCTGACGTTCACCAGAGTTGTAAAGGTTTGAAGACTATCGGATAGATAGGCACTTGTGTTTTAGATCTCGTGAAGAGAGGTTGATTTGTATATTAGAGTATAAGAAGTGGTTGATCACCAGCAGTGGCTGTAATAAAGTATTGATTTATAGTATACTCTTTGTGTGCATTATTAGTACCGCTCGACCAGAGGTTAGCCTTATTGGTAGAGCCGTACTATCAGTATCAGTGGTAAGTCACCGGACACCTCTCGTAGCCTAAGTAAGTGGAGCTACAAGTATTGCACAACACCAGGACAACAGTTGGGTCTATAGACAACAGTCTATAGTCCGTCCACTCTGGTCTAATCGGAGTGATAGTTAAGAGGAGAACTAGGTCTTTCAGCCATTCTCCCAAGCAGATAAGGCCTAGCTCCTTTTATTGGTGGAGGCCCGATTCCGACGGTGACGTACCAAAGAGAAAGTAAGTACCAGTTTAATAGAAGTGTTAGTTCTCTGTAAGTAAAGAAGGCGAAGAAATGCCTGAAACCAGAAGTGGCGCGCGGTATGGGTTAGGCAATGAGTCAGAAGCTAATGCCAGCGCTCATGACAACAGTGATGGTCAGAACGGTCATCAACAACAGAGTTTGCACTCATTAAACTTCGGCGAAAGTACTCACAATACGAACGGCATTCACAACAATGCCAACAATACCACTAATAACAGCAATAGTAATGACGATGAGAGTGAAGACGAACACTTTAGTGACGCGAGTGACGGTTTGATAAGTGAGAACAGACGTCGGAACACAGAGGAATATCTGACGTATATGGAACTCAAACTCATGTCAGTAGTCGATGTCTTCTCTAAAAAGATGGACGAACAGCAGGAAAGGTCAGCCCAAAGTCAGATAACAATAGGAGGTTTAGAAGCGCGGTTAGAAGCGATGAATAAGTATTACGCGCAAAGAATGACAGAAGAAAGGGCTAGACAAGAGGCGCTGGAACTGCAGGTAAGAGGCCTTCAGCAGGCGTTTACAGATAGAGTGGCGCAGGTAGACGGTGCCGTTAATAAGGTATATGCGGAGACATTTACAAACAGCACTAATACAGCAGCGCTTATCACTGACGTGTCAGCAAGCATTCGGAAAGAGATGTCGAAGATGTACGACACTCTCAGCGAAGACACAGCGAAAGTGAGAAAAACGGTGTCTCGACACGCACAGGAAATGAAGGAATGGGAGACAAAGTATGGTTTCTGCGGTCAAAGAGAGACCTATGTAAACGGCTCAACACCGATAGTACAGAAGTTAAGGGCAGAACCAAAAGTTCACTTTCAGAACAGTTCAGAGGAGTCGCTCAGGACAACAAATATCACAAAAATCGATGGCGAAACCGATGAGGTCATCATAGAGAAGGGTAAGGCCACCACAGAGGATGACTATATCGTAAGGATAGTCAAAGCCATAGGTAGTAATCGAGAGCCCAGAAAGCTCGACATTAAGAACTTCAATATCAATGAAAGCGCCAAAACCTGGATCAATGAGTTCGAAACTAAAGCTATATTCTCAGAGTTAGACAAAAAGCATTGGAAACGAACTGTCGGTAAGAACATGTGTTCGGCTCACACTCAGGCATATAAAGGTCTGTATGACTTATATGAGAGCGAGGACTGGAACACATTTAAGAACAGGTTTATCGAACATTTCGATATGGGTCAGAGTGCATACCTGGCCCGTATAGAATTAGATAAGTTAGAGCCCTCTAAATACAAGACTATTGAGGAATTCTTGCAGAAGTGCTATGAATTGGCAGCTATCATAGGGGACATAGACGGTTCCAGTATAGCCTGGGCCATAGTTAGCAAATTCCCAGTAGAGGTACAGAGAAGAGTGTCTATGGTTAAGTTGACCGGCACTCCAAGAGAAATGATAGGTAAGATAGCAGAGGCGGTCAAAATGGAGTCTTTCATTACAGGCCCAACAAATGAGAAAAAACAGGAAACCCCAACACAGGGTAACAAACAGTTCGGTCAAAAATCTGAATTCCGGTTCAATGATGGCAAAGGGCCGAAACACAATTGGCAACAGAATAATAGTGGCAACAGAACCCGAACAGTTCAATCGTCGCCACCCAAAAAGAATGAATCCACTGGTAGTGTTGGAACCGACAAAACAAAGAAACCCGGATGTTTTATCTGCGAAGATCCGACTCACTTCAAAAGGGATTGTCCTTTTAATTACTCCAATAGGTTAAAAGCCGATGAGGAGGAGAGTAAGAAAGGCAAGGCATCAGGACAGCAAACCGGTCAACAAACAGGACAGCAGACAAACACCGGTCAGAATAAGACATTCACTAAACGGGCAATAGATGTGAATGTACTGGAGGTGGAAAACAACAACGGCGACGCGACGGAGGGAGCCTCGCAGTGATGACAACCCCTCCAAACCCGGACTGCCCAAAACGGAATCAGACCATCGATGTCTTGGCTGCCTATATAGGTGCCAGACCTCGACTCAAGGTAACCATAAACGGATGTAAACAGACATGTCTTGTAGACACAGGTTCATCGAATTCGCTAATGTCATTGAAAAGTGCGGATAAATTGAAGCTAAAGGTTAACAAGTGCTGTGATATCAGAATCACTTCAATTCTGAAGACACAGATGAAAGGCGAAGGATATGTCGACACGGCGTTTGACTTCAATGGGAAGAGAAGGGATATGAAGGTCTTTATTGCAGATATCGCTTCATCTTTGATGGTCTTGGGAACAGATTTTACCCAGCCATGTGGTTAATACGCCGGAGGCAAGAATAATGAGGTCGAGTATTACGATTGGGACACAAAGGAGAGACGTCTTCTAGACCCGATGGTAGTGGAGATCGAATTTGAGGCCGAAAAGAGACAAATCCTAAGCACAAGGCGACCACTGAAGGAAGGGAAGGTACAACCCGGAGAACAGTGTTCGGACAAAAAAGGTGAGGAGTCGAGACCCTCTCCTAAAAAGGTTTTGAAAGTAAGTAACAGCGGAAGCGTTCCTTCCAATGCTGTGAAAACAGATACTAAAAGTAAAGTTCCGGTCAGGACTGACGGAACTGTTCCGGTCAGGACTGACGGAACAATAGGCCTAACAAAAGTAAGTTCAAAACAAACCAGAAAACCAGAGTTAACCAGTACTTCAGATCAGAAATTAGATGATATGATAGATGACCTGTTTTTAACAGTAATACCAGAAGAGAATTCTAAAGTAGAAGACATTCCGAACATAGGCTCAGATATAAACGCAATGTTTTCAGAAAGTGGTCCCAAATCAGAAGAAGAATTGAAAAATGAGTTTTTAGATCAATTCGAAGGAGGGTTTAGTTATCTGCCGATGGGTAGACGTAAACTAGTGACAGACCTCTTATGGGACAATAGAGAAGCCTTTAGTAAACACGAATATGATATCGGAACCTATGAGGGCTTCGAACAGCCTATTAATACGAAACCAGATATGATAACGAAAAGGTTACCGTCGTATAGATATTCGGCGGCAGATAATAAGATAATAGATAATTGGGCACAAGAAATGAAAGCGTTAGGGATAGCGGTCAAGTCTACCAGCCCTCTCGCCCACCCAGTAGTGTTAGTCAAAAGGGAAGGAAAGAAACCCAGAATGACAGTGGATCTTAGTCTAGTGAATAAGTATATAATCCCCGAAGACTATCCTTTTATGTCCGTAAAAGAAGCGTTAGATTGCCTAAAAGGTGCGCGGTGGTTGACCAGCATAGACCTGACGATGGCATTCTATTCGATAAAAGTTAAAGCGGAGGACAGGTGGAAAACGGCTCTCAGAACTCATTCCGAACTCTTGGAGTTGACACGACTACCACAAGGTCTTCGGACGGCTCCGAAAGCTATGCAACAAGTGATGGATCAAATCATAGCTCAGTATCGACTCATATTCGTCATCGCATACATCGACGATGTGATGACATATTCAAAGACGTTTAGTGAACACCTTAATCACGTGAACATCGTTCTGAAGCTCATGATCACCAACGGAATGAAGTTAAACGCAAAGAAGTGTCAGTTTTTCCGCCAAAGAATTGAATATCTCGGATATATAGTGTCAAACCACGGGATGGAAGTGGATCCTAAGAGGATCAAAGCCATAAAAGACATCCCGACTCCAAAAAGTGTTAGAGAAGTTCGTCGCTTCTTAGGAACGATTAACTTCTGTCGAGACTACATCGATAGCATCAGTAAAACGGCAAAACCACTTCACGACTTGTTAAGGAAAGACGCCGAATGGAAGTGGTCTCCAGAATGTGATATAGCGTTTAATAAGCTCAAGAGCGCACTCACATCACCACCAGTTCTCACACATCCAGATGAACAGTACAACAAAATAGTTCAGACCGACGCCTCTCAGTATGCAATCGGAGGTTTCATTGGTCAGATAGAAGACGGAAAGTTGCGAATAATAAGTTACTTCAGTAAAAGCCTCTCCAAAGAACAGATCAATTGGTCAGCCGTTGAGAGAGAGTTATACGCAATATATATAGCGGTTCAGATGTACAGACCATACCTTATGGACAAACCATTTACTGTCTATTCAGACCACAAACCCCTTTTGGTTCTGAATAAAGTGAAACAGATTTCAAATATCAGACTTAATAACTGGGCGTCAACTCTAAGTCAGTTTGACTTCAATGTTGTCTACATTGAAGGACCGAAGAATGAATTGGCGGACAGTTTAAGCCGATTCACATATATTAAAGAATTAGAAGAGAATAAAGACATCAAAATCAAGAGTACATCAAAAGTAGAGATTATTAGATCATTAGAAGACCCGACAAATAAAGAAATTGAAGACCAGTGCGCAGACATCAATGAACTGACAGTCAGTGAAGCGTTAGGTCTAACAGAAGACGTTCCACAAACACCACAAAACATAAGAGAATCTCAAATGAACGACAGTTTCTGTCAAAGAGTGGTGCAGCGAATAAGATCTGGATTAGAAAAGGATAAGCCTATCAGAAGAATGTTTTTCCTGCACACAGACGGCATATTAAGAAAGAAAAAGGAAGGGAACGCTCGAAATAATGGTTCAACACAAGTGGTCGTTCCAACAGAACTCATTAAAAGCATTTTAGACCACTATCACAACACTATAGAAGGAGGTGGACATCAAGGACACAATCGGGTGGAACAGGTCGTCACTCGTCTCTTTTGGTTTCCACAATTGCGATCAAAAATAAGAGCACACGTGCGCGCGTGTCAGATATGTCAAAGAGTTAAGCATTCAAATAAGCCACCGATGGGTACTTCACATTTCATCGAATGCCCAGAATTACCTTTCGATACCGTAAATGTCGATATAGTCGGACCAATACAGAAGAGCGAAAGGGGAAACAAATACATAGTTGTATGCATAGACCGACTGACACGTTATGTAATAGCACGTGCAATACCGAATCAAAACGCCATAACAATAGCTAAGTTTTTTGATGAGGAAGTGGCCCAGCGATACACCACTCCTCGCTCTCTGATAACAGACAGAGGAGGATGTTTTATGTCCAATACATTCAAAGAATACCTAAAAGGCAAGAGCATAACCCACTGCCCAACCGCTTCATTTCATCCAATGGCAGATGGTTTGGCAGAACACACAGTCAAACGGGTTATAACAGTCATCAGAAGTTATGTCAATCATAAGTCCACCAAATGGGACGATTATGTGCCGACAGCAGCAAAGATACTCAACAGATCCATCAGCTGTGTTACCCAATACAGCCCTTTCTTTTTATTAATGGGTTTCTCACCACTTAATGATTGGGAAAGAGGTGTAGAGAAAGAAGCAGAACGTTTGGAACTCTCACCTGAATCACAACAGTATGTGGACCACAGTGTAAGGTCTGCGCGAGAACACGCACGCGAACGCATACAAGAATGTGAGAAAAAGTGGGCAGAAGTTAGAGATAAGCGGTTAAGGGATTCCACCTTTGCCGTAGGCGACATAGTTTACGTAACCGATAGGACAGCTCCAGTGCACACACCACTCAAACTAAGAGCACCTAAAGATGGAGTGTATGTTATCGTTAGAGAAGTTATTAAAGGAACCTATCGTGTGGTCAAACTAAAGAAAGGCAACGAAAGGACACGAACTCTGAACTCGCGACTGATTCACCCATTTGTAGGCAAACCGCCGCGACATTACGCAGAGATCGCCAAAAAAATATTTGAAGGAGTGTTTGAAAAAAGAGCGACAACTGAAGAAGAGAGAGAAGTATGGGATGTGAGTGATTACCACAGATGGCAACAAGAAATGCAAGAACTGGAGAGACAGAGACAAGAAGAGGGAATCACTACAACTCAAATAGAATTAGCAGAACCGACACCTGAAAGTAATTCTAACGATCAGAGCCAACCCTTTGATCCGCACCTCATCTCACAAATTAGTGCCACAGACAGACCGTTTCCAGTACTGTCTGGCAGTACAGAAGGCGAACCAACTCAACAGCAGTTACCCAACACTCAAGAATCGATAGAAGTGCCGACAACACCACAGATTACAGGCACCTCACAAGCAGTAGACAGTCAGACACCACTTATTTCAACACAAGATAGTGTAGTGAACAGTGAAGTGTCAAACAATAGACTTATAAATCAGTTCCCAAGTATAAGAGAACTATTTTCTCCAACACCTGAAAGAGTGTCCCAAACCTTCGAAGGCTTCCCAATGCAGTCAACAGTACCACCTGTGGATCAGGCAATTAGTGTCAATGAGGATCAACTGGCAGTACATCACGTTAGCAGCAAAAGTAGGCCTATCCGAAGGCCAATCAGGTACAGAACGAAAAGTTTTTAAGCGCATTAAAAGCGTTATTTAATAATAGGTTTTAGCTATAAATAGATTTGTTTTTTTTTATTTATTGTTTTTTAGTTTAGAAATAATTTTTTTTTAGTGTTAATATTTATAACAGATTTTAGTACCTATTGTTAAAAAGAGTTTTAATGCTTAACTAATTTTAAGTCTGATTTACAGACCATTTAATAGATTTTAATTTTAAGAAAAGTT
>JAQIYF010000365.1:0-10451 GCA_034700865.1 Oribatida sp. Gr-Ori-00025
GAACCGATATATTGCTTCCCGTTTTTTTGGCAATTTGCGGCAATATTATCAGCGGAAACGGGAATTGCTCATCTCTGAGTAGAAGTGATTATACCTGAAGTCGTGTTAATAATATCTAAATTTATTTTTTATGATTCAGTAAACTGTTTGGTTGTGAATAGAAATACTAATAACTCAGTTCTGATGAGTTTTATTATTAAGTTTGCAGAACACAGAATACACTTCCTGTCACTTGACATTCAAAATGTTATTTAATCAGAAAATACACTGAAGTTTATGAACACTTTAATGTTAACAACAAATAAATAGCTTTTTCTTCTTCTGGAAAAAATACATTCACTTTCCTATCATTTCTGGAATTGCAATAAAATTACTTATCATTTGAGAGAATAAAATAATAAATTCTTTATCAAAAAAAGAGGTATAAAAACATAATTCTAAAAATGGAAGTTTTGTTTCGGTTTTAATTATAGTTTATATCCTTTTTTTTTTGTTTTATTGTATTAATAATATATAAATCATTTCTATTTTAAAAATCAAATGCAAAATCCATCTAATTTTGGTATTTTATAGCTTTTTGTGTGAAATAATTGATTAATTCATTTCTCCTTTTCCTTCATTCTATTGTTGGAAATACCGATGCATTCACTGTCAAAGTTATCCATAAATATAATAATAAGCGAATCCAATGACTTCAATGTTAAGGTTCTAATTGCTATTCTAATTGTATGTCTAAGTGATGGCAAGAAAGGCGAGTCTAAACTCCGGTTTAGTGACAGACCCTTACAACTGATCCGTAGTTTTGTTTTTAACCCAAAATATACTAAAAATATCGCAAAATAGCCGACATATGAGACACCCGTTTCTCAAGTTTTAAGAGTTATTTTGTTTTTGTTTTGCAAAAAGACTTGATTTGCAAGTGAGCCGTCAGTGAGGCACACAATTTTTTTAACGCCACTGCTCTTCAGCACTGATTCGCATGCCTTTCCTTAACAAAGAAGGAAAGAGTCGGCCCTTCGTTCAGAAGAGAAGGAAAAGAAAAAGAAAATAACTTTCCTTTGAATGCATTTGAAAGAACCAGAACCTGTTGGACGAGAATTTTGTGTTTCATTTACCTTTGGCTCTACCACTACCTCTAAATGCATATCCCGTCCGTCCATTACATCCCTATCCCCAGTGTGTCATTCGATTGTCTGCAAAATTTTTCGACTCAACTATTTCTAACAAAATTCATGTCATCTTTAAGCGAATGGTTCGGAAAATGGTTGTAAAACCCTTTTATTCCACAATATATTAATCCTAAGCTTTTATTTGTTAAAACCACTGAAGAACTGCTCTTTTATTCCACGAGTGGTTCACAACTCTTTGGCATTCATTCACTAATAATACAAAAATAAAACTTTTTTGAATGACAAACGAATTTTACTCTACATTTGCATTCATTAGATTTGGTGTAAATAAAAGACTCGAATAGAAGAGTATCTAAATATCTATTTTGTATATTAATTCTTATATAAAGTTATATTTATATAACATTGGAGTGAATGTGAGCTATAAATAAATGATTGCTTTTAACGATTCCAATATATTTGAGCCGACAGTAAGTGTAATAACTTTTATCTAAATTTAATTTCCAATCAAAACAACTCTTTTTAAAGCGAAAGCAAAACAAAATACGGAATCATTTAAATGTCAGATGACTTACATGTTTGTCGTTGAGCGCCATAGAAGTATCCGTATTGACTCATCTGCTGGTGCTGTTGTTGTTCATCATTGGAACTGTAGTGAGAGTCCACATCACTGACCCCAGAATCGGCCGGTGATGGCGGTAACGGTGAAGTTGTTGTGGTTGTGGCCAATTGTGTTTGTCTTTGAATAGAGTATATATTACCGGCGCTGCCCGTCCGGCTCTGCTGTAGAATATTCTGCAACAGTGTAGTCGTCGGTCCACCAGACTGTCCACCGCCAGAGCCGACCACTCCATTGGGCACCGGTTGCTGAGGGTTCGAAGACTGTGATGTATTTGAGTTTTGGTGGTTGTGGTGATGACTCGACCCGTTGGCCGGTGCCGGAGCACCCGGTTCACAACCGTCAACTGTTTAGCAATAAAACATTTCATTAATAAAAATATTCTTTGTTTCCATTATACTGTATATAGAATTTTAAAAAAAGTGAGAAAAAAGTTATGTTTTTTTTGTTAAGATTATTCAAATCAAATGAATTGCTTTTATAATGATTTCCTCTATTTTTTCTGGTAATCCAGTTTCAAAAGTTGTGCTCATTTTTTCGATTCTTACATAAGGTTTCTATTTTAGAATTCATTTTATTCTAAGTTTCAATAGTTTTTTTTAGGATTTAAAAACTTCTCTTAATCTCCATTTGAATTTGAGACCAAAAAATGGACAAAAAATCTAATATTCAAAAGAAGTATTAATAGGAAATGCACTCAATTTTGTCATTTAATACAATATATAAGTAGTCCAATACATAGAGGGAATGGTATTATATCAGAATAATTCTCCGCAACACTTATGTGTCGGTGCAAAAAAAAGGAATGGGGTTTGTATTGAAAAGAGTGGGAAAAAGGAAAAAAATATATAAATAGAAATGGTCTTCAGTTTTGCACTAAAAAGGGTTTTCGGTTTTCGTAGACAGAATTCAATAGTCGGGGGAAGAGGAGGAAAAAGTAGACCAAAAAAGAGATTTAAAAATGAGTTCAATCGCGAAATTTAAATAATAGTTTGGCCTCTAATAGAATCGTACGGTTCTTCAGATTGTCTGTTACCCTATCATCCATTCATAGTAACGGTTGGCGACAATAATAGGCAGAAAAAATTTGAGGCCAACACTCGGAAGTGAGTGAAACTACAGCCATAATAATAGCGGTGAAGGAGGAGAGAGGAAGAGAGAGAGAGAGAGAGAGAGAGAGAGAGAGAGAGAGTCAGGAGAGAAGGCAGTGGTGGCAGTGGTTTCTATACAACAAATCTATTGCTCACACATTGTATTCAATTCATTGCAATTCAGACATCAGACCATCAGAAGTATTATAGTGTTTGTAGAGATGACGGGAGAGGGGATAGGAATACGTTCTTTATTATAGAATATGAGCACAACTGGGGGCTCAAAGACCTAAATATCGACATTAGAGCGTCGGGAGAAGAAAGAGAGCACTGGTAGTGATGGAGAGTCAGTGTAGGAAAAAAAGAGAAAGTTTTTGTGCTTTAATAATGCGTTTTTGGGGGGATATTCAGAATATATATAAAGAATATACAGTTGTGAAGCGCAGATGTTTTTACTACCGATTGATATACACTAATAGTAGTGCCGAACAGTTCAGTTCAGACATAGAAACGCTTTGCCAGTGTTTTCTGTCCCCCTCTCACCCTCTCATCGTCCCACTGACCTCGAAATGACAGAAACTAACGAAACTAACGGTGCAATTGTAGGAGATGTTAGTGAAAAGACGAGAAGAAAATCTTTCCTGTCATTGATATCAATGAGGTTTTAGTTGTCTTTATATCTATTCAGTCGACACTCCGTTACAGTTGTGCTAAAACTGTAATGTGCACAGAAAGAGAGGACAGGGAGGTTGAGGTCGAACTCAACTGTTGAAGATAATTGTGCCATAATTTTTGATTTAATCTATGGCACAGTTTTTTCTGTTTTGTTAATTTCAATGCTAGGAATTCGCATCAAAACTATTAATTAAATGTTTATTTTGTTTTACAATATTTTTTTCTTTACATTGAATGTAACGAAACACTAATTATTCGAAATGAGTGCAGAAATATCTGAACATTGAGTTAAACCAATAATTATATTAATTGAATAACTATTTTAGTTTCTCTTTCATAACATAATGTAAAATAAGTGAAGAAATTATTTTTATTCCAATTAAGAAAAAAAGAATTCAAATCAAACTCAATACTAATTACTTGTTTATCTAAAACTATAAATGATTTTAATATTGATCGTCAATGAGAAAAAAATATATGAATTCCTAAGTATTTATAAATCGCATGGTTTTTGATAGTATATCAAAATAATATCAAATAAATAAGAGCCGAAAACAAGATTTATTTCTTTTATTACTTGTATAACACACACAACAGTATCCCTCGGCTCAACATTACCAACACTATTGCATACATATTACAAATAATTAGTTTTTGAGGGAAATGTATATTTTTTAATAGGAGTGCCCCCTCTGTTGCCCCTTCAATATAAAGCGCTTCATCTGCTCTATTGAGAAAAAAATTGCATTCAATCACAGAATTTGTGATTAAATAAAAAAAATTGTATAAAGAATAGAAGAGAAGGTCAAATATAATGGGCATTCAATTGAAAGTACATTACAAGTGTGTGTATACTCTGTATATAAGTTTACATTCGCTTTCATTTGATTTTATGAATTTTTTTCCAATGCATAGATAATAATCATAGGATTTGTGAACATATATTCCAAGCATTGAATTCTGTATATTCTTAACAGTATTGCAAAGCATTGCCAAAACGGCACTCAATATATAAATGGTATTATAAGCTGTCCTTCGAATCGACAGCAATGATAGCGCGCAGTCCTCACCCGTAGGAGAGAGAGAGAGAGTGGAAGAGAGTTGTGGAGAGAGTATAGAGAGAGATGGGGAGAGAGAGGCAGCGCATAGTTATGATTGTGACGGCAGAAGTGGTGGTGGCGTTGTCGGTGCAATCCTTGAAGCGGTCGATGGCACCGGAACATCAGAACCTCTACGCCAAGGACAACAACAACTCTGCCACCAATACGACGAGAGCTCTGGTGTTGGCTCTGGTGTTGCGCTAATGCCTAATGCAATGCAACTGAACTGAACTCAATATAATAATAATATAATAATAACTCCAATGAATGTGTAGTTAAGAAAAAAAAAGTTTTGCAATAATTCCAAAGCAGGAAAATATTACACAAAAGAAAAATACTGTAAAAACTTTTTATTCACCAGATTTTGTATATTACTGTATAAACTGAATGTCAGTTTAGTGTTAGATATAAAATAAGATAATTTTCCAAACGATTCCAATGCTATAAAGACAGTGCAAACCCTATAGCGAGAAATGTTTCTCAATTTTCTATCTGTTCTTATCCTTCAGCCATATCTACCCAAATATGTGCAGCACTTATACAGTGTGTGTAACAACAGAGCACTTGTATGTAGTGTTACAGTGTGTGTACGAAAAGCCCAGTTTTTCAGTTCAGAACCTTATTATCCCAAAACACTAACTAATATATATTTTTTTCTTCTTATTTGTGATCTCTTTTCTGATCGATAGGGAAAAAAGTATAGTTTTTACAAAAAATATAGTTTAATATTTCAATGATTTTCTGACAGATTTTTCCTTTAGACTAGTTTTTCTAATTTTTCCTATTAGTGGCTAAACATTTGACTTTTGATTCTAAACTTTTCAATTGAATGGCATTCAAAAAACAACATAACATTTCATAAGTGTTGGGAATTTTTATATCAGTCACTAATTTTCATTAACGACTCAATTCTGTTATGAAAATGATGTGAAGACTGTTCGCTAAACAATGGTTTGTAAAGAATATTGCATTAAATCATTGCAATGACAATAACATTAATTACATAAAAGTGTGTATAATATAAGTGTGTATTTGAGGAAATGATGAAATAATGAAAACACTAAAAAATCGGTTTATCGTTAACCAACTTATTAGTGATTTGCAAATAAAAAGAAAATTATTTGAAAACTTTTCTATGATTTACATATTGGGGAAAAACTTTTACATAAATGTATAGTTTTTTTCGCTTCACTTTCTGCCAATCATTAAACGTCTAATTTTCAGATATTTTAAAAAAACAAAAATTGTTTACTAAATAGAAATATAAATACTTTTACAGGAATTCTATAAAATACGAGTTTTGATATTTGATTTACAGGAAAAACATTTATTAAATCCAATATTTTCTTATTAATGAGTACTTGAATTCATGGATTTCGCACTGATTTTGATGATAATATACAAAATTTGCTAAACAGGTGTTAACGAATAATTGCTTTGGATTTAGAAAAACAGTAAAAATTGTTAAGAATATTATCGATTTGTGGTTCAATTGAATTCTCACTTCAAAAGGACTTTTTGAGAATATATGCAAAAATATAGTATATTTCGGAACTCTTTATTCAAATGAAGGATTAGTTGCGAACATAAAAATATTTTTGATATGATTTATATAGTGTTTTGACGCCGAATAACGGGAACACCAAATATACAGTTGTAATAGAATACTATTCGGGGTCTATAAGTGGTCTACTGTTCCAATAGCCCCCAACCCCTCACTCTTTCTACTCTTCTATAACATTAGAGAGAATTTTTTTCAGACACTCTTTTCCTGCTTTTCCTTATTGTTATCGAAAGCAAAAAATGTGTTCTTATGTTCAGTGTTAACATAATTTAACCCAAAGACCCAGACATAGACATTAGTGAGCACTGGGAGAGAAGGACTCAACACAAAAAAATGAGATATTTGTTTAAAAAAATGTTCGTCTGGAAAGGGGCGAAATGGGAACTGGAGTTTTCGAATGAATGTGTGAAAGGCTATAGAGAGAGCAAAGGGGACGACCAGACAGACCAAAAAATTCATGACTTATATGCATAAGGCATAAGGCAAAGGGAAATAAGTGTTGTGTAGAGAGAGGAACAACAGTTGTAACCCTACTGACCTACTTTTTTAGGTCTCCCCTTCCACTTCTCTATCGTTTCTGTCGATATTTTCTATCATATAATACACAGAATAAAAGTGTTTCAAAAAGTCATTCGAATAGGAGTTACAGTTTATGAGGAAACTGAAGACCAAAATATAAGCCATACTTCAGAGCAAACATACAAAATGTTTGCGTTTTTAATGTTTAATAAAAGTCCAGAAAATTATTCTTTTATTTTAAAGAATTAATTTTCGATAACCTTATGATCGAAAGAAAAATTTAATCCAAGATTAAGGAAAATCAATAACTATTTCAGATATTTAGCTCTAATTCTGTTTCAAATCATTTAATTAAGACTTAAATTTCCTAAACAATTGATTGCATAAGAATCGTATTTTTTTATTTGAGTATTGATTTCAGAAAATATTTTAATAAAAATATTCAGTTTTTCTGTGTAAGTGTTTTCTGTGCCACCACTTCCTTCCCATATATACCTACCCGTCACTCGTCTTTCCTTTCGAACCTACTGTGCGAATAAGCTATCGGTTCCCTACACTAGAATTCTAGAGCGGAAAAGAATTCTAATGTTATAATGAACTCACACTTCACTATAAACCGATAGGAAAAAAAAGAACTGAAACTCAGAGGAAGTGTTCAAATAAGGTATAGATTTTCTATGAGAACGACATAAAGGTTAGAGAATCTGAAAATTGAATTAAATATAATATTATTTTTCAATACTTCATATGCATTACAATACGGTATTAACTATTACTCCTCTTTTAAAATAAAATACATAAAAAAATTCATTTCTGTTTAAATCAGAATTTGTTTCTCTCACTTGTGTTATATAATATATAATACATTTGGCAGAAAATGAGGACAAAGTAATAAATATTATTCACATTCAATACCAACAAAAAAAATAAAAGCCCAACACTTAATGTTAATGTCAGTCAATTCATTGCTCAATACTTTCGCTTAATTAACAAATCAAACGTAAAAAATAAAAGAGAAAAACGAGATTTTTCTTCATTTAATAGTTCAGTTGAGTTTAAAGGAGTTCACTATTCAATGCAATTTCAATGTAAAAGTGTGTGTGTGTTGTGTGTGTGTGTGTGGTATGGAATGGTATGGCTAGAGATGGGGTTTTAAGGTGTAGAACTGGGGTATCGAAAACTGGATATAATTGAGCCAGCATTCAAATTAATTAAAGTGGTTCAATTTAGAGTGTCCTTGACATCTTCACACCACACACCTTGACAACCCCTCGTTTCTGGTTTTCGATGCACTAAAAAACTACTATTGCTTTAGCAGTGAATTTAATGAAGAAATTGTTTTTTCAATTCAATATTAACTACAAAAATGAAATGAGAACTTCTGTTATGTGTGAATGTGAGTGAGAATTAAATACTCCGTTAAATAATTTTTGGCTTAATTTTTAGTTTTTTATTTCCCATTAATTCGAATAATTTCCTAAATAAGATTCAAAACGAATATTCAGACTATTGTATATAAAAGTAGTTTTTTATACTGTTTTATATATATATTTATTTACAAATACTATAATAGTAGACGTGAACCAAATCCAGAAATTAAATTAGTTTTAGAGAAACACGCAATTCATTTAAACGCTTTAAATACACTCTTAATAGGAATTTCTGTGAGAATTTTCAATATTATATATGATTCATAATAATTAAAAAATATAATAAAGAAATAATTTTCTGACAAATTTACAAAAACCTAAATTAGTTTTAATTTAGTTAACCATTAAAGTGAGAGTTTAAAGCATTAAACAAAAGTTTTTGTTCGCATTGAAAAGTTTTGTGTGTATTATATAAAACCTTTTTTTCATTGTTTATATAAAATAGAGTACATTATTGTAACTGTAGTGCACTGTAAGAGCGCTGGCAGTTGTGTCTCTCTATGAATGTGTTTAATGTGTTTAACTTTTTTTTCACTATCCCTTAAATCTATGTTATGAGGTTAGAAGGGAAAGTGATTTTAATTAGTCGGCCAGTGGGTCACCTCTACGCCACTCTCACTTTCAAACACTTTATCGGTTTAGGTCTTTCTCTCGCCTGCCCTCCCCCTCCCTTTCGCACTCACTCCCCCTTTCCAAGCATTTGACAACATTTTGCATTTCAATTGTGAAAAATGCGTTATAATTGTTAGCAATGCTTAGAATAGTTTAGCTTTAAATGAATGAATGAAAACATAGTATAATATGACATGACTTACAATATCTTTTGATTAAAGACTTTTTATAACTGGGCTGTGAATTGTCATTAGAGGCCCTCTTTCTGGCCGGTAGTGTCAGATCGAGTACCTCCGCGTCTGAATTGGAGTTTGAGTTTGAATTGTTATCATCGATACAGACATTTGAGACATGAATGAGACGACTAGTAGGAGAGGAGCCATCAGAACGTGCAGATGGACTGGACATTGAGGATGAGGTGGACAGTGAACTGGACATCAATGAGCCAGTCATTAGAATAGGTTTGGGCGACATTGGCCGCGAGGAAAAGTATCTGACCGCTGATGCGGGCGAATGAGCACCAGATAAAACACCGGGATATAAGTGAGCCAACTCTTCAAAGCCCAGGGCTTGCATCGCACGACTACTTTTCAATTATTGTCCAAAAACTTTATTAACAGTTATTTTAGTCCAAAAACCACTTTTCAATCCAATAGGAAAACAAATGTAAAGACAATTTCGGGCAAAAAACTGCACCAAATTATACAGTATTTGAGCGAAACATTAGTTCAGAAAAACTTTCGTCAAATTCACTCTTCGCTCAATAGATTACAAACAAGAACTGTCTGTTCGAACAGTGCTTTCCAGCCACCGATGGAAACACACTAACACTTATCGCAATACAAGTGCTGCGCCGGCGTAAGTGTCGGCCCCTTTTCTCTTTCCAACTCTCACTCTATGTAATGTACAATACATTAGCTGAAGAACTCATTGCAGTTCATCGTTAGTCTGACTCAATGTGTCCGGTGCTGCCTCTTCACAGTAGGTCCGGGCACTTATGCCATACCATCGATGGCCATATCTCTACAATTTTCCTCAACTTTTTTATGAAAAACTTTTTCACAACTATTTTCCTTCTCTTATATAATTAATGTTCGTTTGCCTGAACTCTATTCACCTTTTCTTATATTAAAAAGTTATTACAAAAAAAAATATATTTACGTCTTCTATAGAAACAAATTAATTTGTTTTTAAGTTCGACTACTTTTGAATATATTATAGATTTTTTTTAAATATAATTTTCTTTTCTATTAAATAGAAAAGTAAGCTTTTTTTAAACATTTAAAGTTCAGTGAAATTTAAAAATAATGCCATTAATTATAAGTAGTGTAGAGAACAGACAATAGGTTTCTGTGTTTCAAAGTGTGTTCTCAGGAAAAGAGTTATTTTAGTCCTAAACTCCCCATAGTTTTCATTATCGCGCGATTCCAATGAAAAATAGTCTGAAAATGACTTCTTATCAGAACTACTGAAATGATTCAACAGAATAGTTGACAATAACAACAATAATAATAAAAACAAAATATTATTTCCTATTTTGTTTCAAATGAATTGCTTTGAAATTTCAAATTTCAGTGTTAAATGTCTTTTACGTAAAAAATAGTTATTTTTATAATTCATCCCAACTTTTCATAAAATTCTGTTTAATGTTTACGATTACACACAGAATATCTTTAGAATCAAATGTCAAAATCAGAGAATATTCTGATAG
>JAQIYF010000366.1:0-10451 GCA_034700865.1 Oribatida sp. Gr-Ori-00025
ATTCGTAACAAAAGGTACAGGCACTTTTATAGCTATGCCGGTAATCCCTTTCTTAATAAAATATTAATTTAATAATAATTCTATGACTTTCTAAATCACTAAAACTCTTCTAAATAATAAGACTAAATAATGATGAATAAAATAATCTGGCTAATACTTCCAAAATATGTTAAAACAGCGTCAGGTACCATCAGGTACATTCACATTACAGTTATAGAATTCAAAGTTCTGTTTAATGTTTACTTTAATCTGATTATCGCTCCAATAATGAGAAAACATTGAATTCAATGCCTAGTTTAGAATTATTAATGTTTAAAGAATATTGAATTATATTAAGAATAAGTCTATAGAATATAAAATTTTATGTTTTCGCCTCTATTTTATTATTCCTTATTTTTATGATACAATTGATTTTTTTATTTCTTAATATTTAAATCGCATAGAAATTTGAAACACAAACAGAATAAATAAATTTATTGAATAAATAAGTCATTTCTTGGGTTTTTATATTAGTTCTAATAATTTGATTCTAAATTAGATTAATAACAGTCAAAAAAATTCGAGATTTCAATAAAATATGTTTTTTTCTTCTACTTATTCTTCACTCAAATATCTATAACTTATATAATAATAATAATATATATAAGAAAAGAATGAGTTTTAAAAATAATTTAATAATAAAAATGAACGAAAGAAATAATGGTTTTATTGCTTTGGGTCTGAGATATACAGAAATGAATTATTGAATACAATATACAGTGAATGTCGAAAAAATATCTTTCGATAACAAATGGATTTCTCTTTTTTTTGAACTCATATTTCTTGTTATCACTTCTTGGAGTGAACTAAACAACAAAAGTCTTTTGTTTGTCTAATTCGACCACTTCTTCATAAGTCGGTGGTTCGTCAGTATAGGCCTGACAGTCGTTGGGATAGATCTCATCGAATGTCGGCGGCGGAGGATAACTCTGATTAATAGCTGCGCTCACATCAGACTGTATTGACATCTGAGATGTTCCCAACTCTTGACGTTCTGTTTCAATAATGGAATCAATCATTGATTGGATGACATCTGTATCGCATTGTCTGTATTGAGAGGACTGTTCTCTTCTGACCGCCTGTTCCATCAGACGGAGGCCTCGTTTGGCGTTCCCCAGAATGAAGAGCAAACATATCCAAAGCGCCAAAATCACAAATATTGAGTGAATTCTCGGGCTTTCCATTAAATCAAATTCAGACAACTTATGAATTGTTTGATCCGTTCGTCCAAACTCTTGACAATTGTCGCCACAAATCACTTCATTTGATTCACATTTACTGCTCTTATATTTGTCAAAATGAAATCCAGGCCTACATTTGCACTGGCCTTTCACACATACCAGTGCCGGATCGCCACAGCCTTTCTCTGCCACACACTTGTCGTCAAAATTAAGCTCTAATTTACAGGAATCAGAAGTGAAGTCATAGTAATACCCGGGTCTGCATTCACACCGATTGACAACTCCGCACAAACTGTTTAACAGTCTGTTATAACAGTCGCGGCCAGTCGTACAACGGGTGCCGAACATTGGTTTTCGAATACAGGCATTGAGAGCGGTATTGAAGTCAAAGCCATTACTTCCATCGCATTCACATTTACCGGGATTTTTGAACCCAAACTTATACCACAAAAGTACCCAAAAGTCGTCTTTGAATTCGGTGTCCAAACCAAAGCACCCGGAGTTTGGAATGTGTGAGCACTGGATAGAAGCCATACAACTCTGGTTTAGTAACCGGGGCTGAAGACAGATATTGTTCGATAGACTGATGGGGTATTTGGGCCGACAGTTACAGAATTGAGTGTTTGGTTCACAGATCTGTGTGTCTGAGTAACGGCACCCACCGTTTGGATACTTTTGAAAATCACATTTCAATTGCTTTTCGCTATTAATTACAGCAAAGATATTCATTAATACAAATATAATAAACATTTGAAATGAAACAACACTTTGATTGCATTTTTCAATAGACATGGCTTTCAAATCAATTGATAATAAGTAAAAAGTAATGAAATTCTAAGTAAATAACAAAATATTTTCTTATTATTATCTATTGTTTGGAATCCATTGAGAGAATTGCCAATAAATATCAGATTCTGTTGAGAATAACAGATATTCTTATGCGTTGAATACCGGGTAAACTGCGAAACAATATATCGATTTTTGCGTTCAAATAACGCAAAGCTTATCTCAAAACAAAAGAAAAGCCAGAATTAAAGTCATAAAACAAATACAAATATTATAATAAAGAAAATCAATTGTTTGAACAAATTCTTGAATGCAAACAGAATATCAATCAAAAAGTTGACTCACTTTTTGGCTAATCAATACATATTTGAATGCAAATCAATTAATCAATACATTGATTGCAGACCAATGTCTGTAATGTAAAACTTAATTGCAATGAAAATATATGAGAAATAGTGGGTTTGAAAGCAATTTGAGATATATTTTCCTTAAATATCATAACTATTATCAGTAATCAAAGTCCAGAATCATTTCATAAAAAAACTAAAGAATCAGAAAAAATAGTTAAAAAGTTTTGTTAATTCAGACAATGAGTGACGCCTTGTGTCCAAACCTAACACTAAAACCAGTGTTGAACTGATGTAATGAATGACTCAATGGTTGCAAACAAAGTGAACGTAGACTTAGACTAAACTATAGACTCCTTTCACTCAAATAACTATTTTTAATCACATTTTTGTAATAAATACTTAAAATTAAATTCAGTTTGAATTCAATTGAATTACTTTTCATCAATAGATCGCTTCAATAAGTGCTGTCAATCACTACTAATTGTGGTCTGAAATCACTTTTCATATCAACTGTCAATTTGTTTTCAATTTTTTTGTCGGTTTTTACTGTAAGTTAAATATGACTTTAAAATAGTTAACATTTGTTGTTATAATTAATTTTTTATTTAATTTGTTTTAATTAGTGTTTATATCTGATTAGTGGTGAAGATGTCGGTCCAGTGGACACTTGTGGCCACCTTTTTATATGCGGAAATCGGTTTTGTAGTCCTATTATTGGTTCCCTTTATAGCTTCAAAAACGTATGAATTATTCAATTCAATGATTGATTTCATAATTAATTAATTGATTTCTCTGTTAATTATCACCGAATAGATGGCAAAAGTTCTTCAAATCCCGATTTCTTCAGAGTATCTCCAATCAGGCGAACCTCTATTTCATGGTCTTTGTCGTCATTTTGGTTCTTCTCTTCGTTGGTCTCTATTCTGAAAACCTTTTGATCATTTGATTTGTAAACTAATTAATGGTTTGTTTGTATGGATTGTAGACTCAATCAGAGAAATGTCAAAGTATTCGGTGGAGAAGGTGCACGACAGTGACCATGGTCACTTAGATGCCGAACTACAGCACAGTATGAAACTATTCCGGGCCCAACGGAACTTCTATATCGCAGGTTTCGCTCTATTCCTCTGCCTGTGAGTAGACATTCATTTTCCCTATAATTTCGTATTTTTATTCAATTTTTATAGCATTTCAATGAATATCTGCTATTATTTGCTTTTTATTTCAATCAATCTTTTGACTCGTTTTGATTGAATGCCAGACTTTTAGTGCAATTTTCAATAATTATTGATAAGAATTAGCGATAAATAGATTTGTTTTTTAGACAATTATTGTCTGTTTTTAAGGGAAAATTTGAGTTCACTTTCAGATAACTATAATGAATGATATTTTCGATACGCTTTTCATTTCAATAATATTTTCCTTATTATTACCAGTATTTCGAAAGTTTAATCAATTATTTACCGGTATTTGAACGACAATTCATAGTCTTTTTGAGAACTAATAAACAATATCTCTATTCTATTGGCTCTTCGGTTAATATTATTTAGTGAATCACTCGATGAATAAATTATTATATTTTCCTCTCATTTAGTGTAATCCGTCGTTTGGTTGTCCTGATTGGAAGTCAGGCCACACTTGAAGCACAGGCAGAGGCGTCGCTCCGTCAGGCACAGGGAGCCTCTCAACACTCAAAGCAATTGTTGGAACAGTTGTCCGGCACTCAGACTCGGGAATCGGTGACCACTGATAACGAAGATAATAAGAAACTCGAGAAACAAGAGAATGATTTGAGAAAACTTCGCGAAGAGTTGGCCTCAGATAAGGAGGAGAAGACCAGATTAAAACTGAACTGCGATTCTATGAAAAAACAGGCCGAAGCCATCTCTGAAGAATACGACCGATTGCTTGTGGAACACGACAAACTACAGGTGCTCTTCAATCACTATAAATCTGTAATTCTTTTGTAATCTTTTAAATGTTTTTTTCCCCCTTAACTATAGCGCGAATACAACAAACTTTCAAATGTTGATGACGTGAAGAAAGACAAGTAATTCAATCGAATCACTATTTTATTTAATAATTATTACTAATAATACAAAAATTAGATTTTTTTGATTCTTTTAATTATATAATACTTAACGTATTTAAAAAAAATAATTTTTAATTAAAAATATGATATTTTGTGAAGTTATGTGTGGCTATGGTTTGGAATTCTATTGATAATAAATTTGAGTGAATTTTCACAATTAATGTTTCCATATTTGACGGCCAATAGGCCTAAAGCACTGATTGTAACCACACTTAAGAGCATTTTATTTGAATAAATGAACCGATTCTTAGGTTTTATTTCACAAAAGAGTTCGTCTTCTAATGTGAACGGAATGGATAAGACGTCTGGAGTTTGCGGTTCACTATAGTCTTCAATCGGTTTAATCAAAGTGTGTAATGACTGGACGTCTTGATAGAGGCATCGAGTGTTGATCATTGTCTGAAGCGTTTCATTCAATATCTTATTCTTAGAAGTAATGTCTGTGTTTTCGTTCAGAATGTCCGGTCGTTTTGCAATTGTCTTCTTCAGGAATAGAATCGTTTGATCGATTCGAGTCAAATGACTGGCGATGTTCGCCAAAATGGACATCACTTCTGGAGATCTGTTAAGACAATCAATGGTTATATTAAATACAATATTAAAAATAGGCAATCAATCCATACGTTATGGAAGTCTTGAGTTCAAAATCTTTAAGACTTTCTTTCTTCCAGTCCTGTCTGTGAATGAGTATAATATGAGCACTAATTTTCCGAATAATGGACGGCTCAGTCACTCCAACCCTTTGGAGTACTTCTTCAGTATTGGTCACCAAATCGTGATATCCGTATCCAAGTCTCTCAAACTCTGGCAAAAGATACTCATAATTACTGACAATTAGAAAGTCTTCCAGTTCTTCAATATTCCTATCAAATGGTAATCAAATATTTTATTGCAATTTAATTAAATTTTACAATTTTTGCATAAAAATTACGGCAGTTTTGGCTTTGATTTAGGCTTTTCTCTGCATCTGATCTCAAAGACAGGTTTCACATAATTCACTAATGAATTAATCTCTTCATCAGTCAGTCCTATGTTTTGATTGTCGGATAGGTTTTCCATTTCATTGACTCGATCTCTAATGTTCTGTAAAATCTCTTTTATCTAAAAATATAACAATCATTGGATTTCAGCCAAAAGTAAAGATTTCAAAAACCAATTTAAGTATTAAATACCTTTCGGTGACCTTTAGCGACAGCAATATCTTCAGCTGTTTTCTCAGAATTAGTTCTTAATGTGAAGTCAATGTTATTCGTTAAGAGCTTCTCCACAACCCTTCCCTGTCCTTCCCTTACAGCCCAATGTAATGCCTGTCAATCAAAGGGAAACAAACAAAATGTTAAATATATTTAGAATCAAGTCTTCAAAAGCAATGAATCGATGCCTACATTCCAGCCGTCATTATTCGGACGATTTATTTCGATTTTATTTATTATTAACTCTTCCGTCAGATCAGACTTTCCCGCTTTGGCCGCAAATATAAGACAATTATTGCCGTATTTGTCCAAAGAGTTCACATCTGCACCAAAACTGATCAGATATTGCATGCATTTTAATTGGTTCTCTTCAGCCCCTCTACCGCTGCAAACGGCCATTAATGGCGTGAAGTAGTCGTCTGTTTAACACAATTAAAGTTAATATAAAACTAAACTAAAATAGAGTCCAACCCGAGTGGTAGTTAGGATCGGCTCCTCTTTCAAGCAGATAATGAACGATATGTGGATGTCCTTCATGTGAGGCGTACATCAGTGCTGTCCACCCGACCATTAAGACGGTGTCCACAAAGAATGTGTTGGTCTTCTCAATCATTGCAATCAATTGCTCTAAATCTCCATTAATAACAATCATTCGGATGTCATCCAAAAGAAGTGGTTCCGAAGCGGTTCCGACCAATGAATCTCTCTTTTTGTGGCCAACAATCAAATGATAACAAAGTTTTTCGACAATTAAATCATTAATGGAAACAAACCTTTGGTTTCAAATTAATTATTTCATTAAACGTCGGTTTGGGTTCAGTTGTGACTGAATTGTTGAGAGAAGTGGTCTTTTGTTGATAATTATCTTTAATATTGTAGTCATCAAAGTAGTCATCGTCTTCACTGTCTTCAGCCCCGGCCGGAAGGAAAGACATCTCTTTTGGAGCCAATTGTTTGTCAAAACAAATCAAACAATTGATTGAATGGATTGAGACCTCAAATGGTAAACAGATTTCACACTAAATGTGATCTGAATTCAAACAAAGCATTGATTGAAATGTGGATTCAATTCAAGTGACTCTTTGTCTCAAAACCTAATGAATGACTAAATCATGAAAATAAACAAAAATAATAAAATGCAATGAATTGAGTGTTTTGTGTGTTTTGTGTGTTTTGTCTGACTTTCCACTTCTAGACAACCCTTCGCTTCGATTCACATAAAAGTGTTTTTCAATCGATTCGTCCAAACATTGGAAACAAGTTTTTAAACCAATTATTATTCACTAAATGTTTCGTCACTTCGTTTGGCGCCACAAATGCTGACAACTATTCACATAAAGCGTTATATTATTTGTGGGAAACGAGAAATAATTGACTGAATTAGTGATTGAGAGATGTATTACAAAAACCCCATTCAATGAAAAGGGGACTAAAATTATTGTATTTTTTGTCACTTTTTATCAAAACACGTGTTTATGTGTTTAAAAGTCCAAAACATAAACAAATATTTTCTAAATTTTTATTCATTTAGTTTTGCCTTTAATTTAAATCAAATTTAATTACAATTTAAATGAAAATTAATGTCAAAAATGAATGAAATAATTAATCATAAAAGCAATGGTTTGGATGAAGATTTCGATAAATTATCATTAAATGGATTGACGCCTAAAGACAGTGAATCCAAACAGACATCGAGTGATTCAACGCCTAAGAGTCGGAACAAAAGCAATCGGAAAAAGAGGTCACAAACGCCTAAAGAGAAGAAGATTTTGTTGTCAGACATCGCCGGATATGAGAAACAATTGAATTCTTTGAAAGAATTAATAGAAATACCACTCAATAAGAGCTCAAAACTGAGACAAATGTCCGTTTGTTTACCGAAAACTGTCCTTTTGTTCGGTCCGTCCGGAACCGGCAAAACAATGGCCGCAAAGGCTTTCTGTAATGAATTCAATCAAAAGATGTTTTGTCTTCATATCAATTGTGCGACAATTATAGCGAAAACGTTTGCCGTTTCTGAAGAAAACCTCCGAAATATCTTCACGAATGCCATCGAATTGAGTCCAAGTCTTGTGTTTTTAGACAACTTTGAAATGATTTCTTCAAATAAGAAGTCGAATACAGATCAGGAAAAACGATTGACTGCTATCTTGTGTTCAATTTTAGATGATTTGCCGATTGATAGACATATAGTAGTGATTGCGGTCACGAATAAACCCGATTTGATTGACCCGAGTCTTCGAAGGCCGGGAAGACTTGATCGAGAAATTGAATTTCCAGTTCCGATGCCATCGGAAAGAAATGCAATTTTGAGAAAACATTTAATTGAAACTAATTGTCAGATCAGTGATGAAGTGATGTTAGGTTTGGCTCAAACCGCCCACAGCTATACCGGCGCTGATTTAGTGCTCTGTTATCGAGAATCGGCACTAATCGCCATCAAAGCTAACAGAGAAGTGATTACTGAAAATGACTTAAAGGAAGGCATGAAAAGTGTTCGTCCGAGTGCTATGAGAGAAATCAGTTTAGAAGTTCCCAATGTTTTCTGGTCAGACATCGGAGGAATGCGTTCGGTTAGGAATAAGTTGACGCAAGCAGTTGTTTGGCCGCTCACTAATCCCGAAGCGTTTGAGAGATTAGGCATTGAAGCGCCAAAAGGTGTTCTGATGTATGGACCGCCCGGTTGTTGTAAGACAATGATTGGCAAAGCATTGGCCACTGAAAGTGGTCTTAACTTTTTGGCCATAAAAGGTCCCGAACTGTTCAACAAATGGGTCGGAGAGTCAGAACGAGCAGTGCGTGAAGTGTTCCGCAAAGCAAAGGCTGCCTCGCCTTCGATACTATTCTTTGACGAAATCGATGCTTTGGCTGCAGAACGAGGTGTCAGTCAGAGCACAGTTGGCGACAGAGTATTGGCTCAAATTCTGACAGAAATCGATGGCATTGAGAAACTGAATGGCGTTGTAATCGTCGCGGCAACCAATCGGCCCGATATGATAGATAAGGCACTACTAAGACCCGGACGTCTGGACGCCATTATTTACGTTCCATTACCTGATTCACAGACCAGATATGAAATATTACGGATCAGGACTCGAAAAATGCCCATAAGTTTTGATCAATCAGTCGATGAGACACTGCAGTGGTTGGCAAAAGAAACGGATGGCTATACAGGCGCTGAAATCAGTGCTCTTTGTCAAGAGGCCGGTCTAATAGCACTCGAAGAAGACATTAACAGCCAAACTGTTAAATCATCTCATTTTGTGTCCGCTTTAGAAACAGTAAAACCAAGAATTTCGGGCGAAATGATTGCATTCTATGAAAGATATAAATCCGAATGCAATCAAATCAACAAAAATAACAAATAAAATGATTTTATAAAATATTTTTTATTAAATAAAACAATTGTTTTAAATAAATACAAAAATTGTGACGTCTTTTGAAAGCACTTCAGTTTCATTGACTTACAGTATAATTAATCTCAACTTTAAGAACACTTTTATTTGAAAGACTTTTCTGACGGAATCAATATATCAATGAATTAAAGAATAATTTGTACTAATAATGAAAAATCTGAAGAATATAGAGAACTCCCGCGTCGTCTACCGTTACGAGGATTGGATGGTTTGATTGCGAGCTCTGGTCAACGAAATTAGTGTAAATCCTATTCATTGATCCGCCGTTTGTTTTGAATGTCTGCAGAAGTTCTCCGTTTCTGTTCCACAACTTTATTGATTTGCTTATAGTTATGATTAACTGACCGTTCGGTGCAATCGCTATATCGTTGACCCAATCAGAGTGCGAGCCCTGGAATGTCTGCAATTGTCTGCTTTCGGTTCCGTTGAAGTCCCAGAGCTTTATGTGTCCGCAGTCGTCGCCGATTACTAGAAAGTCGCCCTCAGGTGAGAAACGACAGCTTCGAAGACAGTCATCGGTGGCCACCACTCGAAGCAAAAATGTTTGACTCCTTATAAATAAATCGGTGTCCGCTAAGGCCGAGCGGTAGAGACGGATTGACTTATTGCTGCCAACGGTTGCTATAAGTTCTTCACTTTGAGTGATGTCCGCGAAATTAATTTGTGATTCGTCTTCACTTCTGATTTCTACTATCAAAGCATTCTCTTCTAAATCGATGACAAATAGAGTCCCGTTTTCGCACCAAATCATTGCTTTACTGTCGCGGCTAAAGATCTTTGCGCTAACTATTGGACCGAAATCTATGTCTTTGAAGTGACAGAAACTGCCATTTTTGGTCAATTTTACCAAACGTTTGGGATTTTCATAAATTCGAGAAAACCTGCCGTATATTCGAAAGGTTTTGTCTTTGGAAGCGCTGACAAACTTATTCTGTTCGTCAATGAAAGCACAAAAAGTTACCTCTTTTTGATGACTTTCCAGGAAATGTATTTCATTCGTATTATTTTCATAAAGCATTAGCTGTCCGTCAGAAGTGCCGAAAAGAATATCCAGATTTGAAGCGAGTGAACAGCAGGTCATATCATAGGAACTGATTTGTAATTCTTTAAGTCTTTGGCCCAGAATTTGATTTTCTTTGCCTTCGATTCCTTCAAAGAGTCGTACATTTCCGGTGTCGTCGGAAGTCAACACTTTTAAACCTAAACTCTGGTTCTGAACCGAAAAATGTTTGCGAAGAGCGACCATTGAAGCGGCGGTTGTCTTAGAAGTGTCCCAAATAATGACTGTCCCGTCTTCACAACAACTCAACAGTTTGGTTGACTCACTGTTGAAGTTAATGCAATTGATTTTGTCGTTGCACTTAAAGGTGGCCACCGCTGCCCGACTCCACGTA
>JAQIYF010000367.1:0-10442 GCA_034700865.1 Oribatida sp. Gr-Ori-00025
GTCGCTTGAAAGGCTTCCAATCGAATGAAGGCTTGAGTGCGGAGATGGGAAACGGATGTGTGTTATGAGTTTGCGTGATGTGAAGGGAAGGACAGGCGTGAGAATGGCCTGAGAGTGAGGTGAGAGCCATCTGTGGCTCTCAAACTAAAGCTTAGAACGAAATTACTATTAAATTCTTAGTCAAAGAATTAGAGAAATTAAACGAATCTATTATTTACATTCAATTAATATAATTAAAGAATATCTAAAGCAAACTCTTGTTTAACGCCAGGAATCTAATGGTCTGAACAAATGGGCAAACATTTTGAGCTTAACTTTTGGTTTGATTTGTTGCACAAATGTTAAGATTACTAGCGATTCAATTATTTGTAACTTTTATCCCCAACTTTCAGATAACAGTAGAAATAGTTTTATTTATTTAAAGCCTCTGAAAGTGACTTTAATTTTGGTTAAAAATAATTCGAAATATTATTTAATAATAGTTATTAAATATTTAATTGGCTGTAAATTCTATGAATGATTACTTGTTTACAATAAAGTTTAGAAAAAATATATAATTAATACTTAACTTCAAATAACAGTTTATCAGAATTTGATAAAAATTTAAAATTTTCACTCCTATTAACTCATTGAATGCCTAATTCATTAAAACAAAATCTAATCATTAATAGTAATCTCTTATCACAACTGTTCCGTAATTAACATCATTTCGAAGGACATAATCACAAAGAACTTGAAGTTTAGCTAAAAGTTTACTTAAAATTCATTGATTTTTAGGTTTAAAATGAATTTAGTGTTCATTGAGTGAATCAGTTTGAAAACTGATTGGAAATAAATTATAGATAATTAGTGTTTGAATTGAAAAACAAATCGAATTATTCAGACAAAACATGGGTTGCATTGAATCGACTTTCTTGAAGACAAAGCGTCAGAAGAAGACTGAAAGACAATTCCAAATCCCAGATATAGTGATCGAGGAATATATGTCCCGGTCCTCAATCAATGCCATCACTAAAACCGATTGCGAAGACTATATTTATCTGACGGATGAGTGCAGACAAGAGAAGAAAGAATGGTTTGTTGACAACTGCGATACCGTTACCGCCGATTACTTACTTCGAGACAAACCGGACGGAACTTTCTTAGTGCGGGAAAGCAATCGACACAAAGGACACTACGTTCTGGCCGTTTCGCTCCACTATTTCGTTCATCAGCTCCTAATCACCAATACTGATGAGGGCTTTGGTCTAATCGATCCGGGAGTTCATCCGACGCTTTCCAGTCTTATCACTCATTACAGTCAGGTCTCACTTAACACTAAGAACTCATTACTGGACACGACTCTAAAGAGAGGTGTCTTTCAAGAAAATTAGGTTAATGTCGGAAATGGTCTGATTTGTAAAACTTTTATCATTTTCTCAATAATTACCACTACTTTCTTAACTTTTCCGAAACACTTAATATAATTCCTTTAATAATGAGATCATTAAATCAAAGATCACTTTTCTATTTTCAAATAAGTTATGATCTCTTAAAATAACGCAAAGATTTGATCTCAAAATTAATTAAAAATAATATTTATTTAATAAAAATCTTTATATTTAATGATATTTTAAATTATCATTTGTTTTATTTGAAAGGCATTAGAGTTTAAGCCTATTTATAATAAAGGCGTCGAAATTGTATTGCAATTAAACCTAAACTTTATTGAGCTTTAAATGAAATGAATCCTTATTTTACTGAAACCTTATCTGAGTTTCATTTATTCGAATAGCGATTAATAGTATTTCTGATCCAAACGGCAAAAGTGCTGACTCTTGTGTAGACATTCGGCAGTCTATCGTTAAGACAACGCGAAGAACCAAAGGAAACGATTCCAACAATTTTACCATTTTGTACGAGAGGTCCTCCAGAGTCTCCCTTCAGTTTAATGCATAAGAGTTTGTTATCACTAATTGATGTCATATTAATCTAAAACAAACTCACATTACAGGCACTGCTGACTAGATCTGAAGCGCAGATCATACTATTAGTGATGGTTAAGGGCGTCCATAATTGAGAGCACTTCCGACGGCTCATAATCGTAAGATTTGCCACTTTTAATACCTGAGAGACTTCATTGTTAAGAATGGAAATCCTTCCCCAACCGGAAACCTTTGCGATAGAGTTGGCTTTCGGATCATATGAATGCGAAATATCAATAGCTTTCACATCATTTGAGTGAGTGTTGAACGAAGACTTAAGAATAAGAACTGCGATATCATTCATATTACTTCGGGCGCTATAATTCGGATGTGCTATCGCTCTCTTCACATCAAGAGTAGGCCCCGAACTATATTCCAAAGTATTGTATCGTATTTTTAATTCACTATTTCCAGCGCTAAACAAATCAATTGTTTTTTATGTCAAAGAATTTAATGATATTTTAAGACTTTGAAAAAATAATTGAAAGAGTGATGAATACCCATAAATACAATGAGCGGCTGTAATGACAACATCCGAACGAATGAAAAATCCGCCGCAAATGAATTGTTTGTTAGCCAAGAGGACGACCTGATAGGGACACTCGCCCTTCATTGCATCCCTTCCCCCAATAACTCTCTCATCTTTTATATCTTCCGTTGAATTGCTATTCTGTTCCACAGAATAGTCTGTCTCTGAGCTAACAGTTATTGCTTTGAAACACAGATAATAGCAAAAGAAGAGAATTCTTAGTATTTTCATAATTTTTATAAAATTTAAAACTACTAACAATTTATTTAATATTATAATTGTATTATTGATCGAAAAGAGACAGCAAATGGTTTATCTATTAAAATGATTTCTTTTTATATTGTTTTTGGTTTTGTCTGATTTGGTCACGAATTATGGCAAACATATGCTTCCATTTCATGTCGTTTTCAATTGATTTGTTCAGAAATCGTGTCTTCTTTCGACACAATTGTAACAAATATTTGGCACAACTTCTGTCTCTAATATCAAAATCAATGCCCACTTCAACCCAATTCTGTGAAAGCGGAGTTCCGTCTTCCATAGGAAGTGTTGGCAACGCCTTCAAAGTATATCATCAGTTATCACAAAGCCGAGGCCAACGAACCGATGGAACCGAGCAGTTGGAGCCCAGAGAACCCTCAGGCAAACCAGAGACTAAAGCCCTGGGAGTTAATCCCAAGCATTAACTCCAGGCATCGATTCAAGCATCGCATTGGACTTCAATTATTAACCCATTTCCTAGTATTCATCGATATGTCCAGCGAATGCAAAGATTTCCTATTTATTCATTAATCTTTTTGTTTTTAACTATTATTTTAATCTTTTTATTTGTAACCAAGAATGAAGGCCAAGCCGAGCACTGGTGCTTAGATCCAGTGGTGCCGAGAATGAGTGGACTCGAGAGTCAAGTGAAAGACAGTCGAGAATTGGGACTCAAAGAGAGAGGTCTAGAACTGAATCGGAAGAGTCATCGAATTTCCAAAAGAAAGACATCGATTGCAAAGAGAAAGAGCATCGGCTGTAGAGAGGAAAGACTCGGTTTTTCAGAGGCCTGTCGACGGATCAGATTCGTCGACCACAGTATTAATTAAATAGTGATTTAATTAAAAGTTATTATTCAAAGAAATATTGTTTTTCATAGAAATACTACTTTTTATTGTTTAGACTTTTTTGTCTGTTTTTTCGCTAAAAAACATTCCTTTCTTTACTTTATTAATAAAACTATTTTGAGATTAACTCCAAGTCTTCGTTCAATTGATCCAAAGCCGCGGCATTCCATCGATATTTCATCGATAATCATAGACTTGTGTTGGATTCGGTGCAAAGCCACGAATCCAACTGCTATCAAAGCAGTTCAGTTGCAGAGGGACGACCTAACCAGCGCCTACGCACGGTAACGGTAAGGGTTCTCCCGTACGCGTGGATCCGAGTGGTCATAGACAGCCCCCCTTTCCCTAAGTGACCGGACCCGCGCCTACATCTGTAATATAATTAATCTAAAAGATTACAGAATTGTCATATTCTATAACAATTCTAATCAATTAATGAATAATCATATAATAAATAAAATTCTATATTTTCTTAATCACTTAAAAGTTTATTAAATCTTAAAATTACAATATTTTGAATCTATTTTAAAGTTAACTTTAATTGAAATTCTTTTGAATAAAATTGAATTATATTTTTGATAAAACGATTTGAGAAATAAATATTGAATTAAATGGAAAAATAGGAATAAATTGTTAAATGATATGAAAAATGATTTATTAAAGAATTAATTTGATTGCTTTGGTGTTTGTCTGAGACCCGGACTCACTAGAAAAGTATTGAGAACTTGATTGTGGATAACAAGTGATTCAATATCTCTGTAATAAATGACCAAATCTTCTAATGATTTAAAGATACGATTGTCTGCGAATCCAAATCCTTTTAAATACCTTTTTATCAAAGAGTGGTATATATTGTCATTCATTGCTATAGAGAGCGCATAAAAACCATTTCTATTAAATAGACTACTCTTTCGTATAATAAAAGTTCCCGTTTTTGCCGACTTTAGCACCAATTCTGCACTTTTTCTATCAAAATCTTCGGCAAACCATTCGGACGGATGCCAGACATCACCACCACTGCTATCATTACATCCAATGCTTTTATTTTCTGTCTTTTCTTTACGTTTTTTATAAGACCTGAAATGTTTTGTCTTCACAATAATGAGGGGAGAAATGGATTGAATCCTCTCTTCTGTTCCATCCGTTTGTTTGCATTTAATATCATTTTCGTAACGATTTGAATGATTTTCAGGACATAAACCACTTTTTGAATCCATTTTTAGGTTTTATTTTTAATACTTTATCTCTAAATAAGTGTTAGATTTTAGTCATTTTCACAAATGTTTTAACTTTAAAAAAAATCTTTTGTGATTAAAGGGTGAGATCTCAGACCCATTGAGTGTAAGGCTATCCCAAAGTTCACTATTTTATTATTACATCAAATATAATATAAAATTATTAAAAAATACTATCTTTACTCAACAGTAAAATACTTTTTATCAATAGTATTGAAAAATAAAAAAAAACTTATTTTAATTAAATTAAAGCAAAAGAACCGATAAATAGTTAGACAGAGAACACACGTCCCGAAAATAGGATCAAATGATGAGTTTTAGGTAATAGACTGAATGTATATAACGATAACTCCACGCGATTTTCTGTACATTTTATCTCTAATTTAAGATAATTTAATTCCTAAATATTTTAAACAATATATTCTTGGCTTTACTTTACTTTGAATTACTTTTATTGATAACAAAACTTATTTTAAGATTCAATCATAAAATGAATTCTTTAAAGAAATGACAAAATATTTGGATTTATTAACAAATCATTAGAAATAGCATTTAAATAATTGAATAATAATTAGAGTATTGAATGAATTTATGATTTATTATTGGTTTGATTGGTCTGAATAGCGGTTATGGTTTGAGTGGTTATGGCTTTTCTGAGTTGATTGAAGTGATGATTATATTGTTGTATGGAATCAATGGGTGAATAGATTTCATTCATTCGAGAGGCCATCCATTGGTTGGTAACACTAATACCGGTTCCGCAGAGACTGTGCGCCAACTCTTTCATTAGATCCCAGCAATGGTTGGCCACAACTGAGGGCTTGTATTCAATCTCCAGAAGCACTCCTTTCAGGTGCGGACCCAAAGAACAGGAACCGATTCGGACGGAGAAGTCGGCTAAAGACCACTTCTGACCCCTGCAGTCGATTCGAGACATCTTTTTGTTGCTATAAATGGCCGACAAATTCATTACAATTAAGTCAAAGGCCGAGTCGGCCACCAGTGAAGAGCCGGTGTCTAACAAAGCGAAACAAGTCATCGGGTATTCACTAGAATGGTATAGATTCAGAACACGTGACGTCTGACCACCACTCGAGTCCACCGCCGGCTCACCCGTCGGTCCATCCGATGTCTGGCCATTAATAGCATAATATGTATCGCATTCCACATAAAATTGTCCGCATTTTTGGGCACCGAATGACTCCAATTGTCTATTAATGGATTCAATCACTTGTTGGCCATTCTTTCCCGACGGGATCGGCAGTGAGTGGACACACGAAACACCCATTCATTCACTAAATCACTAAACAATCAAAACATTCATTAATTGGTCTTTAAATCGGATTTCAATGAAATCAACGAAAACTCATAAAAACAGAAAAATATTTTGAAAACACTTTTAGCGCAACCTTTCGATCGGTTCTGAAAACACAAAAAAGTTTTCAATTTTTGAAAATTCATTCAATATTTCAATGCTTTTAATGAAATATTTATATAATTTATTTGAAATCAATTTAAAAATATAATACAGTTTTAAATAATTAAAAAAATGAATTTATTTTATTAAAAAAAACTATTAATTTAGCGAATAATCACAGGTTATAGAGATGTTTGTCATAATTGGTATGATTTCATCGATGGTATCACCAGTTTTTCAGACCATTTTATAAACCATTTGATGCCAACTGTCCTCTCAGTCTTTCCACCAGGAGATCAGTCCTAAACCGGACTCATTGATAGCCCCCTATAAAGCAAAACAATTGTCAAAATTAAAGATATATTCAAAGCATTCATTCAAATCATTTTTATCTCAAGACTCGTATTTAACTCCAAATTAATGCTAAAATATTTTAAAAACTAATCAAAACTTAATTTCAAAGAATTGAAATCAATTCTAAAATTGAATACTTTTATCAAAAACGGAATTTTGCGCTTATTATCACTCAAAGAGTTCGGATCAGAAGTGTTGGTGGCAATGGTTGAACCGGAGGGACCGGACGGCGAGGTGTCCACAAAAATCTCTTCTTTGACTCTAAACCTAATCTTCTCTCCGATATCCATAAAAAGTTTGTGTTTTTCGTCTTCAGATTCGTACTCCCAGTACCACAACTGTTCCTTTTCATCACTAAAACACAATTCAATCACTCATTAGCCATAAAATTAAATCAAATTCACATTAAATACAATTTCGAAGACTCCTGAAGACAATGAGGAGGTATTAGGATATCATCGAAAAAGCCAAGAGATATGAGAACTCCTTCGCGAGAACAGGACCTCATTTTGCCGATAATTACTTCGCCAATGAATGGTCGGAATACAACGAACCGGAAGTAAACTATAATAAGAGTGCAAATGAAGGGAAAAGAAATAATTGTCTGAAAGAGTGGTAAACCTAAGGTATGGGTCGCGCCATCGCTTTGAAAGAGAAATGATTTATCGATTTTCGTGATGTCATACAAACAAATACAAAGACCGGTATTAATGATGACCTGAAGAGACAATTCATTTCAATTCAATGGCAAAACGATTACCGAAATTAACAAAACAATACCCGATTCGCGAGTTTTCTGTTCAGTTCATCAGAAATGGCTTCCCTTTGACTGATGGCAAACAGATTCGGAGGAATACGTATCGAGTCTTTCAATTCAACCAAAACATACATTTTGTCCAAACTTTTAATGAATTGTAATTCAATTTATTTAAAACTTTTAATTCATTTTGAAAATCATTGAAAATAAAACTGAGATTTAAATGTGTTTTTCACAAAAATAACGACAAAATAAAAACTTTTTTTTATTGAAAATCATATGTTTTTCTCAATTAATGTGTTTTTGTTTTTGAATTTTTAAATGATATTTGAATTGAATTAGTGTTGAAATGAATTATTTGATAAACAGTTTAACGAATTGTTTACTGAAATGTGAATTAAATTCAATGCAAACGACTGTCCGTTACTTTGAAAGACGGAAATTCATCCGTCGGTTCGGTTATGTCCAGCGGTCACACAATAGAGGTTCCCATCAATTGTTTTAATCACTTAATTGCCGACTAATTAGTCATTTGTCTGAAGGACTGCTCCCGCGAGTGGTCGGAGACTCGGGTCCGTTGAGGACACAGCCGGAGAACCGAAAGCCCGACGAATGGCGACCGAAGGCCGCGCTTTTCGGTCAAAACGATTACATCGATATCTTAGGCGATGGAAGCGTTTCGGTGACACAACTCATGACATCAACGCCTCAATGGCTTAAAGGCTTTAAAGGCAATGAATTACAAATGTCTGTCCGGAAGAGGAGTGCCTATCAGTACTGGAAGTGGTGTCGACCCAAGAAATGGGAACAATTGAACAAAAGAATTGATAAACTCTACAAAAAACTTAATTATAAGACTAATCCTCCGAAACCATTATATCCACCAAATTATTAGTCATTTATAAACCATTCGTTCAAATATATTGTCATTTATTTCTATTTTAATTTAATTATAAGTTAATTGAAAATATTAATAATTAGAATATCAATTAAATCATGATTTTTCTAAACCTTTATAAAGAGTTAATTTTAATAAATTTACGATATTTTGTCAGTGAATCCAATTAATGATTATTTAAATAAATTAATGTATTATTAGTTTAAATAAAATATTAAATTCTTTGAAATTCAAAGTTTGATTAAAAGTTTTAAAACAAAATTAAAATTTTACAAAAACTTTTGCAAAAAAGTCGTAATTTATTGTAATTTTAAATCAAAATAATTGCGCGAATAATAAGAGATTTGATTTAAATTCAAATGTTTTGATAGAAAAACGAATTAAATATAAATTGAATTGCATTTTGAAAATCAATTAATTTTTAGCTATTTTTAAGAAATTTATTATAAATTGTAATAAAAGTTATTATTTTTAACGAAAATATTATGGAAAGCGAAGAATCGATTGGTTTGACTGAAAATAATCTCATTTTTAGGTAATTTTTTGATCAAAAATTGGTTTTTGTTTTTAATTAAATTAAATTATATTTCATTTCAAAAGCGAAGAGAATATGAAAAGCAATGAATTTTTGTCCGATTTTTCGTCAATTAATTCTTCGGTGGTTTACGAGTCAATGGAAACGATTGACTCCGAAGATGACAAACAGAATGAAGAAAATAAGAGACAATCGATGGACACGAGTATTGAAAACAACTTTTGTCTCAATAATTGTCAGCAAATCATCAATCGATTGGTCGGAGACAACGAAGAAATGAAAAAATTAAAACAAGAGATTATTTTAACCGAAGAACTAAATGTGGAACTAATTAAAGACAAACAAAGATTAGAATCAGATTTCAATCAATTGAAAGAGTCTTTTGAGCAAAAGATTGCTCTAAAAAACGAATCGATTGAAGACCTGAAGAAAGGTTTATATATTTTTGAGTCTTTTAACACTAGTTTACAGAAAGAAATGGAAGAAAAACAGTTCCAAAGACTCAAAATTGAATCCCATCTGAAAGAAGTTGAGGACAAAGTATTAAATCTTGTTTTTCAACCATTCATTTACTTTAAATTTAATTAATTTTTATTTAAATTTCTGCTCAAAATTAGTTATATTTTTCTGAAATGCAATTAATTGAGTCCCAGAAAAGTGAAGAAGAATTGATGACTTCCTATAAGACTGTTAGACAAGCCTTCACTGAAGAAGAAGACAATAAATACAAGACTTTAGAACAGTTGCAAATGGTTTTTGTGGAGTGCGCTCAACAGGAGAACGAAATCCAAGAATTGAAACAACAGATCCAAGACATGAGTCGAGAAATTGCCGACAAAGACAACGAATTATGGTTTTATAAATTAAAATTTGACGAAAATTTTCAGAACTCTGTCACCAAAACAGACCGAAAGTCATTGGATTCGAAACGAGAGTCCATTTATATAAACAAAACCACTTCAGAAGTACCCGACTATTCATTTAGTGTTAATGAAGACGATTTAGATTTTAATGATTTCAATGAAGACATTCCACTAAAGCTATCGGACCAGAGCTCTGATGGCATTCTTGTCAAGCAGTTAGACCAGAGCTGCTCTGATGGCAGTCCTCTTAAGCAAACCGACCAAAGCTCTGATTTTCACAGTCTTTCAGAGCCGGAAATCAGTGACTGTGAAGAAGAGAAACGCATCGATACTATCGATAATAATAAGAAAATATTTTTATTAGATTTGTAAGCATTTAAATCAATTCTAATTTAATGACTAATTATTTATTTAATTCATAGGTTTTATTATTTCCTCAAATGTTTGGCAATTTTTAAATTCAGAATTTCTTTGAAATTAATTTTTGTGATAATTTTTACTGTGATTTCGGCCAAACTTGTGGTGAATTCGATATTTGCGACACGACTTCCGGCCTATACTTCTTGGGAGGAAATCATTTATCGGATATTTGTTCCCTATTTGTCAAAAGTGAAAGTCAGTAAAACTCAATGAATTGTACGGCAAATACCCGTTTCATTCAAATTTCATTTCACGTATAAAATATTTTATACAATTTTGTCATTTTTTTTAATTGAATTCTAAATATTTTACATTAAAAACAATTGCAAATACATTAGAATTTTAATTATTTTTGTAGATC
>JAQIYF010000368.1:0-10439 GCA_034700865.1 Oribatida sp. Gr-Ori-00025
TCAATAATATACTAAAAAATATTTAAAATCAAATATCGAATAATAATTACAATAAATTTTAGCCTCAAATGCACCAAAAGTTATCAGAAAATAAATTTTCTTCTAATTGAGAAATAAAAAGATAAAAACTTTTATTAATTTATAGTATTATTTCGTTGACATGAACTCAACGTAAAGCGTATGAAAAATATTTAGTTCAACGCTTAGAATAATTATCTAAAACTATAATTAATTAGAGTTATTAATCACAAGTCCTGTTGAAGTCTATATGAAATCAAATAATTTATAACAATTTCAAGAATTTGAGCCTCAAATCAAAGCATTTTTCAAATTTCTATTCTCTAAGAAACATAAAATGAGTATTGGAATGGAAATGGAATTAAAACTATTTGTTTTCTATAGGATTCTAATCTGACCTGGTACACACAATCACCACAATTGACAGAATGCTTCAACAAAACAGTTCTGGTGTGGACTCCCCCGGCATTACTACTCCTATTCTCTCCCTTAATATTGTTTTCACTCTACGAATCGCGACCAAGAATTCAATGGAATCTATACAACAAAATAAGACAATTATTATCTGCAGTTCAGATCATTTTATCACTTTCTGAATGCATAACAGTTCTCATCAAATACTCCCAAACCGATAGAAGTGCTTCTCTGCCCGACATTTGCGCCGCTTTTGTCCGATTTGTGTCAGCCGTAAGAATATTTAAATAATTATAACAAAAAACAAAACAAAAATTAATTATTGGTTAAGAATCGACTAAAAGAATATTTTTGTCTGCATTTAGATCTCAATATTTGCCATATTCTGGGCACAAGTCAGACGGGGTGTCCACACAAGTGGTGTCGTTTGGTTTTACTTTTTTCTATCGGTGATATGTGGGGCGCCGACACTTCACGGCCGTATCCATTGGCATCGCCCACCAGCTTATGAATGGATCCTATTTTGTAGTCAATATTTCGTGACTATTGTCTTGTTTTTGATGTATTGTTTTGCTGATCGTTTGCCATCAAAAGAGAATGAGAAGCAAAAGACGTCGAAAGAGGAATGTCCTAAAGAAAGCGTTTCCTTTCTCTCTCGACTACTGTTCTCGTGGTTCACATCGATGGCAATCAGCGGATGGAAGAAACCGCTGACAGTCACCGATTTGTGGCAGATCCGCGACGGCGACAAAACCTCTCTTCTCTATAAGCTCTTCCATAAGCACTGGCAGTCATCCGAACAAAAGGGAAAACAAAAAATTGATAACTCTTTTCAGACTAATGGCAAACAAAGCAAATCAAATGTATATAAAATCAATGGAAGTAATGGTGAAACGAAACGACAGAATTCGACCACTGATTCAGATTCAACAAAACCAAGAGTGGGTGTAATGAATACTATATATAAGACATTTTGGTTCTACTTCCTGACCGGGGCATTCTTTAAACTCATCAATGACATTCTAACATTTATTAATCCACAAGTCATGAAGTAAATGAGATAATTAATAATAAATTATTTCTAATTAATTATAAATTAGAATTTAATTAAAATTGTGTTAATTTTGCAGAATATTGATGGGCTATATAGAGAACAAGGAGGAAGAGTATTGGCACGGCTATGTGTATGCTGTACTATTGTTTTTGGTGACAATGTGTCAGGTCATTTCATTGAACTACTACTTCAACCGAATGCTAGTGATCGGAATGCGGATCCGGACCTGTTTGGTGGCCGCTGTCTATCGGAAATCACTGCGTCTGTCAAACAGCGCCAAAACCGAGTCCACGACCGGAGAGATCGTTAATCTAATGGCTGTGGACTCACAAAGATTTATTGAAATGACGGCCTTTATTAACCTGATTTGGTCGGCGCCCCTACAGATCATAGTCTCGCTGTACTTCCTATGGTTAGAATTAGGTATTTCCGTTTTGGGCGGACTCTTAGTTATGGTGATTATGATCCCAATTAACGGTTATTTGACGAGTGTTTCGAAAAAATTACAAATAAAACAAATGAAGTTAAAGGACGAGAGAGTGAAGACTATGAATGAGATTCTGAGTGGCGTTAAAGTACTGAAACTCTACGGTTGGGAAAAGGCTTTTATGGCTAATGTTCTCAGGATTCGGGACCGAGAGCTCGATAACCTAAAGACAATCAACTACTTGGGCTGTGCCCTACAGTGCCTCTGGTATTGCGCACCCTTTTTGGTATCATTTGTCACGTTTGCCATTTTTGTATTTATATCATCGGATAACGTACTGACCCCTCAAAAGGCATTCGTGTCTTTGGCGCTCTTCAATATCTTACGGTTCCCGCTGTCAATGCTTCCGAATTTGGTCACCAGTATCATTTTGGTCAGAATTCTTGCAATTATTTTCCACTTTATGCACAAAATTCACTTTAAATTTGTTTTTCAGTTGAGTGTCTCAGTTAAGCGATTGAATAAATTCTTGAACGCATCCGAACTGAGCGGTTATGTGACCAAAAAATTCAATGAAAAGGAAGCCATAGTTATGAGGAATGCGTTCTTCAGTTGGAGAAAACCAAATGAAGAAAATACAACCGAACAGAAGAAGAATCCAAAAGATGGCAAAAAATCAAAAGAAGATAAGAAAGGAAAGGATGAAAAGAAATCAATGAATGAGACGAAACCTAAAGATGTGAACGCAAATGAAGACAAACAAAAATCTGATCCAACGATACTAAAGGACTTAACATTTAAAGTAGAAAAGAATTCATTCGTTGCCATCGTTGGAAGTGTCGGCTCCGGCAAGAGTTCGCTATTGAGCGCACTGTTGGGTGATATGGAAATGGAGAGCGGATTCATTAATATGTATTTAAAAGTGAAAATAGTTTTTCCGATAACTGTTTCAAATCAATGTTCTCTTTCTGTACAGCTGTTCCTCTTTGAAAATAGCTTACGTTCCACAACAGGCGTGGATTCAAAATACAAGTCTAAAGAATAATATATTGTTTGGCAAAGAATTAGATGATAAGAGATATCAAAGAGTGATCCAGTCGTGTGCTCTACAGCCCGACCTGAATATCCTCCCGGGAGGGGATGAAACAGAAATCGGCGAAAAGGGAATTAATTTGAGCGGAGGTTCGAAACGCTTCAATTCATTTATAAATTGATCTAAAATTTCTACTACCGGTGCCTTTAGGTCAGAAGCAGAGGGTGAGTCTGGCCCGGGCCTGCTTTAGCGATGCGGACATCTATCTCTTTGACGATCCATTATCTGCCGGTTTGTTCTGATATCCTGCGAATCAAATCAATATTTAAAATCAAAATTCAATTCAATTTTTAGTTGACTCTCACGTCGGAAAACATATTTTCACAGAAGTTATGGATTCAAAGACCGGTTATTTAAAAAATAAAACCAGAATTTTAGTGACCAATAGCTTAACATATTTGCCGCAAACGGATCAGATAATTGTGTTAAGGAATGGAACCATTGATGAGACCGGATCTTTCGATCAACTAATGCAAAAGAATGGACACTTCGCTGAACTCATTAGACAGTATTCGTCTAATAGTCTCAAAGATGATGAGACAGAGGAAGAGGAGGTGAAGAAGAAAAAGTCGGGAACTGTTAAGGAGTCGAATGCAGGCAAATCTAAATTGGTGGAAGTGGAACGGGCGGAAACGGGTCGCGTCAAGTATATGGTTTACTTACGATATTTTAAAGCCATTTCATGGTTTTGGTGCATCAATATAGTGGTCTGTTATGCTCTAATGCAGGCCTCGAACGCCGGTTCCAGTGTATGGCTGGCCGAGTGGTCTGAAGACACTATATTCAGAGGCGATGAGAACGGATTCATTTGGTATCTTCTGGGCTATGGTTTGTTTCATTAAAAAATGATTTATAATAATAATCTCAATCTAATGACCACTCATTTTGGTGATCAATAGGAAGTATGGGTCTATTGCAGGCGGTATTTGTCACCTATGGTTGGTATGCTATGACACTGGGAATAATCCGAGCGGCCAGGTATCTGCACCTGAAAATGTTAGAACAGATAATGCACTCACCCATGAGTTTCTTTGATACGACACCACTCGGAAGGATTCTCAACAGATTCAGTAAAGACGTGGACACCTGTGATATGACTCTCCAGCAGACCATCAGAGTATGGCTGGTCTGTGCCTTTTCAACCATTACAACGATTGTCATCATATCCATTGGTATTTTCATATCAAATAATGAATCCATTTATTTGAGACTCTTTTAAAACACATTTTCAATACAGAAATTCCCATCTTTTTGTCGATTGTGGTGCCGGTGGCCATAATATTCTATTTCATCCAGGTATGCTATTCATCAAATCAAATACCCTGATAATCAAAAATAATTACTAATAAATCAATTAATTTTTTTAAAAGAAATTTTATATAACGACTTCCCGTCAACTAAAAAGACTCGAATCCATCACAAAATCTCCAATTTATGCCCATTTCAGTGAAACCCTGTCCGGAGTGACCACTATTAGGGCCTGTAATGCATACAACTGTTCACTATTAGACTCTTATTTAGTAATCAATTTCATTGTTTAGATGGTCTGAACGAGAAATTTATCACCGAATCGGACGCAAGACTCGACGGAAACAATGAATGCTTTTGTCCTAATATTGCGGCCAATCGTTGGCTTTCCATTAGATTGGAAATGATTGCAAACGTTATTATATTCTTCTCAGCCCTGTTTGCAGTTCTCCAAAGGGATGATTTGGGGGCCAGTCGTGTGGGTCTTATAATATCGTATGCATTGAGCACAACCCAGAACCTCAATTGGTTGGTTCGGGTCACTTCTGATGTCGAAACTAAGTAATAAAATGAAAATAAATTTCATTACAATCACAAAATACTATAATTTCTAAATATAATGAATAAATTATTTTCTTAAGTATTGTTGGCGTCGAAAGAATCCTAGAATACACTGATTTGGATACAGAGGCCGAGTGGCAAATAGAGAAGACGGCGCCACAGAGTGACTGGCCTTCCACTGGAAATATTACTTTTGAAGAATATTCCACTAAATATAGGGCTGAACTCGACTTAGTTCTCAAACAAATCTCAGTTCAGATTACTTCTGGCGAAAAAGTAATTAAATTTTGGCATCAATTGCATTCTTAGAAATATAATAGAATTCTTGTTTGGACTGACAATAGATTGGAATCGTTGGCCGAACCGGTGCCGGAAAATCTTCACTGACTTTAGCCCTGTTTAGACTGATTGAGGCAACAAATGGAAAGATAGTCATCGATGGCGTTAACATCAGTGCCATAGGTCTGCATCAGTTGAGGTCAAGATTAACAATCATACCTCAGGACCCCATTCTCTTCAGTGGAACCATTCGCGAGAATTTAGATCCGTTTACCAGTTATACAGACGACCAGCTTTGGAATGCCTTAGAACTGTCACATCTGAAGACATTCATCAAATCACTTGATTTAGGTTTAGAGCATAAGGTGTCTGAGGGCGGAGAGAATCTGAGTGTTGGTCAGAGACAACTCATATGTCTGGCCAGAGCTCTGCTCAGGAATACAAAAGTGTTGATCTTAGACGAGGCGACCGCTGCGGTCGATATGGAGACCGATTCACTAATTCAGACCACTATTCGGAAGGCATTCGCCGATTGCACTGTCCTTACGATCGCTCATCGCTTGAATACCATTCTAGACTCAAATCGTGTCCTCGTCTTAAGCGGTAAGAAATTCATTGAATTAATTAATTAAACGATTTTAACATTTATTGCAAAATCTCTTCAGACGGAAAAATAGCTGAATTTGATTCACCGGAAAACCTGTTGTCAAACGAATCCTCTATTTTCTACTCTTTGGCAAAAGACGCCGGAATTAAGAGTTAATCCAAACAATCAATTCATTCAATCATTTCTATACAAAAAACAAATTAATTATAAATATGTAATAAAATTATTTCAATTAAAATGATAAACCAATTAATAAAAACATTATTTTGTCATTTAGACCATCAAATCATTATAATATAGATTACATTAAATGGTATTAAATGTAAAAAAAAGTGAATTTAGTTTTAAAGCATAGTTCGCGCAGTAATACACCAATTGTTTAACCGATTTTAGGGCTAATTATATTGATTTCGCATTAGCTTCCAATTATTTAATTGTTTGAATCATTTTATAAAAGCGTTAGGTTTTAAAGGATTTAAATTTCGGTATTTTTAAGCCAATAGTAGATAATTGAATAAATGGGTAATAAAGTGACCAAAAGAGCAAAAAAAGTAAATTCCAACCAAACTGATGGACAGACCGATGGTTCCAGAGGTGGGTCTGAATTGCCAGTCAGTCCAGTGACTAGTGTTGATATAGAAAGAGAACAAACTTCGGAAATAGACGGTCCGGTGATTAACAAATCGGATGATTCTTCACTACTGGCCACTGAAATATTGGACAAATCATTGGTTCAAAGTTGGAGTAATACAGGGCTTAAGAGCTATGAGTTTTGTCACATTTGGACGATTGAAAGATCCATTTTGTGTGACACACAGACCGGCGAATCCATTGAAAGCTCTGTCTTCACTACCGGTGCTGATGAAAGCATTAAATTTCGTTTAAAGGCTTATCCCAAAGGAGAGAACAACGAGTTTAAAGACTTCTTTGGATTGCATTTACTCCTCGTTTCGTCCAATTGTCCGGAAATGTCTGTTATATTCAAAATATCTGTCATTAATGGCAATGAAGAGCCAACCCATACACAGAGTCTGTTATTAGAAATACAATTTAAGTAAAACTATTATTTAATTTATTATTGTTTTATTACGATTTGTATAGCATTTGAGAAGACTTATAATCAAAATACAAAGAGTTGGGGATATAAAAAATTGTATCGAAAGGATGGACTTCTGGATACCTGCAATGGACTGCTAATTGACGACAAACTGACCCTCTATTGTGAGGGCACACTGACAGTCAAAGTGGTCAACACTTTGTGTCTTCCGATTAAAGCCCCCAAATGTTGTCATTCCTGGTGTTTGGGTCGACTGTTTGAAAGATTGTCAAAAGATTTCAGTGATGTCTCACTTGAAGTGAATGGAAAGCAGTTTTATGCCCACAAACTCGCCCTTTCATTGATATCACCAGTTTTCGAGACAATGTTTATGAATGATATGTCTGAGACTCAGAACAATAAAGTGATTATTGAAGACATTGAGGAAGAAGTACTTCAGGAAATGTTGCGCTTTATGTACACTAAAAATGTACAAAATTTATGCAAATTAGCGCCAAAACTATTGTCAGTCGCAGACAAATACGATATCAAAGGATTGAAACAATTGTCCGAACAATCCATTTGTCAGAATATATCAGTGGAAACGGCGGCCGAACTCTTAATTCTGGCGGATCTTCACAGTCCTCACCAATTGAAGCCATTTATCATTGATTTCATTAAAAAGAATGCACTCAAAGTGATGGTCACTAATGGCTGGAAGTCTTTGTTTGAAACAAATGCCGATTTAGTCTCTCAAGTCTTGTAACAAAACAAATATTGAAAATATATTAAATTGTTTTGAAAATTAAATAAAAATTTTGTTTCATTTGATGAGTAAATTTGTATTTTTATAAACTATTATCAAAGCATTTATTCATTTAATTAAACTAAAACTTTTAGACTTTAATTATCGCTTAAATCAAACAATTATTTCAAATCCATCGCTAATATTGTATAAAGTTTTCCGAGAAATATAACAATTATTTTGTGTCTAAGCCATAGAATCATTCAAAGTATAGATAAATAGATTTGATATCTTCAGCCATCCATAGGACAGACACCTTCGGTGCTAACACTCACTCCTATTCAACAAAAACTTCAATCAAATACAGAAATAATCAAAAATTAGGGGAAAAATCATTTCGTTTTAATGATATTAAAATTCAATTCAAAACATAATAAAATAGAAATTCTATTAAAATAATGACAATTCACACAATTCTGTCATTAAATCCATAATTAATTCCAAAAAATTCAAAATATAGTCGAAACGATGAGGAAATTAAATCAAAGAAATTAGTGATTATTTGAAATGCAATTATGATTTCGTCTATTCTTTACTCTTAAGGACATCTGACCTGAAATTTAAGGACAAAAAGTGTTAACAATTATTGCAAACAATTAAATGAATTGAATTGAGAGCTGACCTGAAAATGCCGACAACGACCGCGTGATCTCTTTCATAGGGCTCGAGAGTCACCTGTTCTAAAGGTTTCACTTTTTCTAATTGCAATTTCTTCACCTCCTGTGCAAACACCGCCTCTGCCGGTGCTGTCGAGTCAATACAATTGGCCTGACATCCAAACACCAAAGTTAGTAATGAAATCAATTATGTATTTAAACAAGAAATAAGTGAAACCTTAATGGATATGACGACATGTCCACCGATTTTGAGGAAATGCTGTGCATTAAGGAGAACAATGCGAGCCTGATCTGGTTGGGCCACATCCGCAAAGATCGTGTCCACCATTGACATAACCATTCGGTATTTGTGTGGATGTCTCGCGTCTTCAATGATGGGCACAATATTACTGCGCTTTTGTGCCACTCCTAAGAGATCTGTCAAACAATATAATGGAAACACTATTTTAAAACAAAAACCAAAACACAAAGCAATGGACGCATACCTCGACCCGAACGGTGAGAAAATTCAACGGCATATACACGTCCTTCGGGTCCTACTATATCAGAGACGTGTGAAACTGTTGTTCCGGAGGCGGCGCCTAAATATAGGACTTTACAGCCTGGGGTTATGTGAATGTCTTCAACACCGCCGAGAATAGCGGCGCCCAGTTTTGAACGGAAAGGATTCCAAACTCTGTACTCTATTTTTCCGGTTCCGCTTTCATCCTCAATAGAGACCCGTTTCTCGCCATAGACTGAATCGCCCGGAACTAAATTACGAGTCACCAAAGCGTCCTCTTTTCCCCGAGCGATAAACACACCGTCCAGACGCTGGTGGGGCTCAACGATAGTCTTCTTTCCGCCTCTAAAACCCCCGCGACCGCCGCCTCGACCACCTCCGCGGCCGCCGCCACGGCCTCCGCGATCACCCCCTCCGCGGCCACCGCTTTTGGAAAAATATGTTAAAATATTTTTCAATAATTAATAAAATCAAAACTCACCGAAAACCTCCTCCGCGTCCACCACCGCGACCGCCACGACCTCCGCGATCCCCTCCTCCTCGACCACCACTTTTGGTAAAAATATGTTAATATTTTTCAATTAATAATTAAAATCAAAACTTACCGAAAACCTCCGCGTCCGCCACCGCCTTGTGGGCACTCACGAGACATGTGTCCTTCTTGTCCACACTTGAAGCATCCGGAGCCGCCGCCACCGCCTCCTCCACCGCCCTTTGGGCACTCGCGAGAAAAGTGGCCGCTCTCTCCGCACTTAAAGCAAGCGCCGCCACCGCCTCCTCCGCCGCCTTGACTACTGTTAGGGCACTCACGAGACATATGACCCTCTTTTCCACATTTGAAACATCCAGAGCCGCCGCCACCTCCTCCTCCACCTCCTTGTGGGCACTCTCGGGAGAAATGACCGCTTTGTCCACATTTAAAACAACCGCCGCCGCCATCACCTCCTCCGCCGCCTCCACGGCCTCGTCCACCACCACCTCTACCGCCTCCACGAGGACTGAATCCTTAAAACAAAAAAATTAAGGAAAAAAAACAATTTAAACAAATGGTTTGGTATTTGTTATCAATTCAATGAATTAATTAAAATCAATATAAAACTAAATGACAACTAAATGTCGGATCAATTAATACAATACCTGGTCTTCCCATTGAATTAAATTTGAATTAAATTAATGTAAACTCAATACTAATGGTAAACAAAATCAAACGAAAAGCACGTGTTTTACACACTTTTAAACAGATTTCTGAAACCAATTAGTTTTGTAGACAAACCACAGATGGCCTAACACTTCAATTCATATTCTATTCACAAATATAGTGACATTTAATAGTGAGAAGGGATTTATGGAATTTGAGGGGAAGTTATATAATAAAGAAATATATTTTTTAATTATTTGAGACAAATATTAAGTATTTATTCAATTATAAAGTAATGGTATTTAAGTATAGATTCATTTGTGAGATAATATTTGAATTTTTTTGCCAAAAAATATTAAGGAATTCACAGTTCTGTACATAAAAAAGTACTAAATATTTAATCATTAAATTCATTGATTTTTATCTATATTTTAATGAATTATTGGACCCATTTATGACTTTAATTAATTTTTTTTGTATTAAATCTTTAATATCCCAATTAATGAAAACTATATTCAATTTTATGTTACATTTAGTATTGAAAGTGAAATATATAATTTAAGAAACGGCAAACCAATTGGCCTATAATTGACGTCATATAGAGTGCCCCTCTGAATGGTAGCCAATGTTAAAATGCATT
>JAQIYF010000369.1:0-10436 GCA_034700865.1 Oribatida sp. Gr-Ori-00025
TTAATTTAATAAAAACTAAAAAAATAATTAAATTTTTTTACTCTTTGTTTTACGTTTGACTGAGAATATTGAAGATGTGTTTCCGTTATCGGAATCTTTACCTAATCTTTCATTATTTAAATTATTGACAAAATTAGTAATTTGTTGAAAAAGTGGTGAAATTTTGTTGTAATTAAAGAAAATAATGGTCAGGAGTATAACAATGGGAAGGGTATAGACGGAGCCGTGGGTCAGGTCGTGGTCCGTGTAATGAATGGAATTGTGATTGACTTTAGATTTAAGATTGAAATGAAGAGTCAAATGCGAATGACTGGCATTCGCGCGGAAAGACTTCGACGGACTCTCAAACTCATACACATTCGGCGATAGACTTGATTCCAAACGAATGAAATAATTTCTGTTATCGATGGTCAGCGCCGGCAGAAAGAAAAATGGACTCGAAGTCAGTGATAATACAGTAATCGGTTGGTCCGGATTCAGTTCACTGAAGAGTCGGATCTTTAAGTGGAAATATAATTTTAGTTTAAATTAATTTTAAAACAATAATAAAAATCTTAAATTACTTTAAGAGAAGATAAATATTCTGGAGATGTGACGACATCTCCGCTGACATCCATTTGCGTGATTTTTCTGAAGATAATGAGACGAATATTAGTCACGTCTTTGTCTTCGACGCGAATTAAATGAATCCTTGGAATCGTTTGATTGAAGAGTTTATTTCTTTCATCATTTGATTTGATTCTAATGGCGTACTGACACTCAGGTCTTAAGCCTTTGATTCTAAAGCTTCCATTGGGTTCACTGACCGCCTCTTCTTGTAATTGCGAACAATTAATCTTTGCATTCGTTATTACATTCCTTAAACCAATTGCTTCGACAACAACTCCAGGTTCTGGTTCACCATTGAGAGAGTCGGTGACACCAATGCAACTGAAGGCCACTTTCTTGGCGTTCACTTCAATGTTCAGATTAGATCCGTCGCCGACAGTAATCATTTGAGAAGAGGGTTCGAAATCATATTCTTTCATCACAACTCTCACGAAGTATTCACCGGAATGTAAGCCATCAAAAGTCAACTGACCGTTGGCTGGCGTCACACTATTCTTGCGGTAATTGTCAATTCCACCGCTAATTGATATGAGGACATCAGGAAGTGGTTCCTTCTTATCATCTCTCACTTGAACTGATATCTTAGACAACCGAATGGCATCAAAATTACCCAATTTGTTGGCCACCTCTTTGAAGAAATATCCCTCCTTTTCGGCAGTGATGGTCAGTTTAGAATCACTATCGAAGGGTCCGGCAATATATTTGCCGAGAGTATCAGTTTTAGTGGTCAACAAGATTTGGTCAGAACTCATGATTTTGATGATAACGTTCTCCAGTTTTGGATTAATCTTTCCGTTAATAAATAAACCGATTTTACCCTTAAATGAGACCAAATTCTCGAGACATTCGTTCTCTAGTTTAGACTCAAATAAATTCGGTTTAAACAAGAGCTGAGCAGACGATGGCTCGAAGTATATATTGACCATAGGTTTGGCCCAAATCTCAATCAAATACTCGAATAAAAGTTCATTTTCTCCTTTAATTACTTTATTCTGTTCTAAACGCAAACGTTGTGTGAATTCTTCGTTTCCAAAGGATTTCATTTTGACGGTCAGTACGATATCGGAAACGTTCAGATTTGTCACAACATTTGCCGAAACCCGATGTTTGACAGCAGTTCTTGAAATCAGTTTTCCCGAGTCTTTAGAGGTGTCGAAAGTAATGATTTCGGACTCACTTTCACTGAATTTATGACATCCTTTGGGTGCCATTGAATGAATACCAGATTCGGTGACACAATGTTTCAAACTGTGGTCACTTCCGATCTGAAGTTTTTCCACTTTATTTGATTGATATTTGAGATCAATGTCTATGGGATGCGAGAAATAAAGGGAAAGAATATATCCTTTTTGGATGAATTCAATTCCCGTTAACTCTTTGTCAATCACTTCCACAGATTGTGTGTCTGAGTGCCAACACCACGAATCCAAGTCTTTGGATAACGAGATCAGATAAACTCCGGGAGAAATGTCTTCAAATTTAAATTCAAACTTATTTTGTGACACTTTATTCAATTGAGAGAATTTCAAACTTTTAATCAATTGATTGTCGATTTTGTTAAACAACTTCATCTGCAGGTCATTCGTTGTGTCCATTGTTTGGATTCGACCGCTTATTGTGGCCGTGAATTGAGTGAACTTCAAATCCAAAATTGGCTTATTTTTCACAGTTATAGTGGTTTGGGAGGGAATTAATATGAAATTGTTGTTCACGTCTGAAGAGCTCGGAATCACTGAATATATATCTGGTTTGAGAGCCAAACAAAACCTTTGATTCACATCCGTTGTAATGATTTCACTGTTTTTATTGCCTTTGAATTTGATTGTAATTTTCGTATTGACCGGAAAGGTCTTCACTTCAAAATTGCCGCAAACATCAAAAGCACTGGGAGTTATGTCAGGTATTTGTGCAGCCATTGGGGATATCTTCACCGAAATGGGTTCAAAATTCATGTTCTTCGCCGTCACTGATATCATATAATTACCGGTTTTGACATTTTCCAAGTCATAGACACCATTGGTTTGAGTAGTGATCAGTTGTTCACTTCCAGTGTTTTGGTCAACAAACCTGACCTCAGCGTTGGGAACACCCGTTTGGTCGACCAGAACACGACCCGAAACACTAAAGCCTTCGATTTCGAAAACCGTTTCAATTCTTATGTTTTCATTCTTTACCTCAAAATTCAATTCTTTGGGCTTTACGTCAAACTTAACATTATTTCCGCCATAAAAGGGGATCAAAGTATAGGATCCGATCGGAACCGTTGGGAAACGGAATAAACCGTTTTTATCAGAGGATACGTGACATAAATATATCAAATCATTTGTCGATCTCTTGATTGGGATTTGCTTTGAATCGCAGCCCAAGACTACGCGCTGTGTCTGAGAGAACAGAGCGAATAGGACTGAATGGATGGGCTGTCCGTCACTCATCACATTTCCGGTCACTTCATAGCCTAGAATCGATAAATTGTTTTCCGAATTAGTGGAGACATCGATGTTGTCGTTGACAACTGTTATATCGATTTCGCTTTTCTTGAATTTCCACGAATGATGGGATCCGTCGATCACATACTCTCCCGGAAGTACTTCTTTGAACTCATAAAAGCCGTCGTTTGTGGTCAGAGTTGTCTTCAGTATATTGTTATTCCGTTTGGCCCTCAATGTTGTGGACACGCCTTCGGTTTAATCAATAAATCATTTCAATTAAAAGTAATTCAAATTAATATTTATGTTAAAAATCAATTACCTGTTGGACCAGAAGTGGACCCATCGCTGAAGACCTACAACAAAGTGATGCAAAACTTAGTTTCAAGAAATCAAATGAAAGACTTTTTAAAAAATACTTTTCCCGAAACAGTAAATCCTTTGAATGAAAAGTTAATATCGTTTTGTTTTGAACACAAGTCAGTCTTCCCGTCAAAGTCCAGGTCAACAGTCATCGGATCGAAAGTCCATCCAATGGGTGGTTCGATCTTCAGTTGGTATAAGCCTTTGTCATACAATGGTATGAAATAATAACCATTATTTGGGGCGCAATCGCTCTGGTATTTAACGATCCCTTTATTGGTTAAACTAAACAAATATCCAATTAATTGTAAATTCAATTCAATCGATAGATTGCTTACAGTTTTATAACTATTTTATTGTAATTTATATTAACGATTGACTTAACAAAACCTCCGCAACCGATCACATCGTTAGTGGACAAACATTTCGGCAATAAATTCATTAAATCCAATATAAATAGCGTTGAAATCAATTTGAATATAAACTTCATGTTTAGGACTATCGATGGATCACTTGATTTGATCCAATGTATGGTTACTTTAGGTGTAAATTAATTAAATTAGAAAAAAAACACATGAATTGCACACAATTTTTCCAGAGTTTTAAAATAACACCTGAGCTACACATGCGTACAGTTTAGGAGGAAAACTGCCGGCCCTTTCAAGGCCCAGCACTTCCCAATTGCTTCTCCGACCACTTCCTTACCATTATTTCCCGGATAACTGAGTACTTAATCATCGATTGAATCCCATTTTAATTAAATAAAACACTAATTTTGTACTAAAATTAAAACAATTTTATTATAAATTCAAAACAAATTAATGCAAAAAAACGGAATTCACTTAAAGTTCTTCTAAATGTGAACAATAAATAGAAATTAAAAAACAATTGTTTTGTGACTTTAATTCAATTCAATTAGGGTTTGATTTAAACAAAATGTTCAGAAAAGAGATGAAACAAAACATTGAGAACTAATAGAAAACCACAAATATTATGATCTCTTTTTGATGGCTTTTGTTTTACTGGTCTGAGGCTTAGAACCACCCGTGAAAAAGCTGGTCATCATCTCTGAGAGCTCCGGGACATCATATTTAGGCATTTGCATGCTTTGCATCTCCTAATACAACAAACCATGTCATTAATTACTCAGTCATTCGGCTTAAAGACAACTCAATTATTATAATACCCGTTGAGTGTCGGCGTCGGCCGCGTTCATCATTTTGGGCAAAACCATAATCAAAAGGAGCGGCAAAACCATCATTAGAACCATTGGGTTGAGGAGAAAGTCAGTCACTTTCCAGGTCTCGCGGACCTGGAAGTACTTGAACTGACCCTTACTCTTGAATTTTAAGGGATAAGACAACTGTTGGACAGCAGACGTCTGAATGTAATTCACTTTTCGGGACCGGATTTTGCCCTTTGAGTTGATGTCCACTCGAATCGGTTCATAAAAGTAGTCCGGATTTGACACTTCAATCAGATAAGAGCCGGGAGTCAAGTGAGTCACTGAAAAGGATCCGTCGCTTCTGAAAAAATCATTAATCAATACATCGATTAGTGATATCAATACAAGTGAAGAAGTGATTGTAAACCCGGAATACCTAAGAAATGCAAAATATTGTCCGTAATTGACAACTATTTTGGTGTTCGTCAGGAACTGATTCAGTGATTGTCCCAAATCTGAGATCGGAATCACTTTTCCGTCAATACTATAAAACCGATTGTTATTATCGGTTCCGACGTTGAGTTCATTACTATTGCATTCAATTTCACATAATTTTATGCCTATTATTGTTATAATTAATAAATAATTATTAAAATTCATAACTAATTGTCGATTAATATTAAATTAAATATAAATTTACTATAATTTCAATTAAAAACAATCACTCATTGAATAAAACAGTCAATAAATTCACATAAATTATGTCCACAAATGACCAACACTTGAGTCCAATGTTTTGATTATAATTTTAATTATTTATTATTAATTTGATTAAAAATTAAGGAAAAATTCATTTAATGAATGGTTAATATAATTAAGAGTTAATGTGTTTCCCAACGGATATGTATTTTAAAGTTTTGGTTTGAAATTCAATTCAAGGTTTAATCGCAAATAAAGACGTAATTCTAGTGTTTATAACAAAACTTTCAAACATTGAAAGCAATGAATGCTTTGATTTTAAATGCAATTCATTAGACAATTAATGAATCACTGATTGGTTTAAAAGTTTGTTGACTTTTAAGTGATTGCAAACCAATTGACTTATTATTGATTTTTAATTTAATTATAAATAATTGAATGAATTGTTTGTTTTGATTATAATTTATTTGTAATTTTTGTCCAAAATATGAGTTCGAGTCCATTACCCGAACCGGTGACCACTCGTGTGCGCCATCGGCACAGAACTGAGACAATGAATGCCCTCCAGAAGTGCACTCAATATATTCATCGACTCTTCCGTTTAGGACATATGGACTTCGAGTTCGCCGTTTGGCAAATGATTTATTTGTTTGTTTCGCCTAAAAAAGTGTTAGAAATCTAATTAAACTCTTATTTACTAAATGTTTAAAAAACTAATCAATTGTTTGATTGTTTGGACAGTTATCGCAATTTTCAGTACAGAAAGCAAACGAAGAATCAGTTCGCTCGGGACGATCCGGCATTCCTATTGCTACTGTTCCTCTGGTTTGTCGTCTCGGCCTCTGGGCTTTCAATAGCCCTAAGACTACACTTTTTAGGTTTCGTTAAGTTCTTGTTTTGGGTCGTATTCATAGATTGTGTGGCCGTCGGTGTGATTGTGGCCACATTTTTCTGGCTCTTCACTAACCGATATATGCGTACATCAGGTGCTGAAGATGTCGAGTGGGGCTATGCTTTTGACGTCCATCTGAACGCCTTCTTTCCACCTCTTCTTATATTACATGTCTTTCAACTATTCTTCTATAACAGTACTTACCATTAGTTTTAACAAATAATTATTCAGTCATTTAATAATTGATTTGTTTCACAGTTTTTATAAGTAATGACTATTTTATGGCCCGACTGTTCGGCAACACGTTGTGGATGATTGCGGTCTCGTATTACTGTTACATAACATTCTTGGGATACAGTTGTCTGGCGATCCTAAGGCACACCCAAACCATTCTCTACCCATTGGTTCCCTTATTGTTCTTCTATTTGGTTACACTTATCTCAGGAGTGAATATCTGTAGAGTAATAATGGATTTCTATCACTACAGAGTCTATTAAATCATTTCATTTATTAATAATTAATAATTTATATAACTTTTAATAATTTCATTACTTAAGCGTAAAATAAATAAAATATTTAATTAAATAAAATATAGAATTTATCGGTAAATGTCAACCAAAGGGAACGGTCAGTGCGATTGTGCTATTTCTGAGAAGACATTGAGCACATCGTCGATAGTGAATGAGAGGGTGATATTGGCGTCCGGATAACACCGTTCGATCATATCCTGGATGGCCTTGTATTGTGTGATGAACTCCCCCTGCATTGAACGCCATATCACCTGCAAATACAATCAATCAATTGTTAGTATTATTATTGAAAAATTGTGGCCAACTTTGGGCAACACTGAGTACTGCATTGGTTAGGAGTAAAGACTATAATAGAAGTGATACAAACCTGGATCAGATTAGAGTCTGGTTCACAGGCGTGTTTCTCCACTTTCCTATACATCTCTTCGAGTCCTTTCTTCACTTCTTTCAAATTGCAGTCTTTAATGATTTTTCTCAACTCTTGTTTACTGAATGCCAACTGATAACCAATTTCTTCTTCTTTGACTCCTTGGGCCACCTTTTGTTGGACGCCTTCGAAGAATATATTGAGTCTCTCTAGAGGTCGACCGAAATATCTCTTAACGTAGTCTTTTAGCGCTTCATTATATCGAGATTTGGCTTCTTTTCGTTCATTTTCTAAACACAATATCTTAAGCGTTGATAAAGTGTTTTGCAAATAGTGATAGTTTTCCAGTTTTATCATTTCGAGTGGCGTTTTGTGGTGTTCTTTAGCGATACGATTGATGGCCTCAAACATCGATCGGACTAATAGAGTATACCAGCGGTCGATATCAGCCCTTCTTTGGACCGCATTCTTAAATATGTTTTCGGCCTGTTTTGCAAAGATTTCGAATCTCTTAATGAATGGCAAAACTCCACATTTGGGACGTTTGGGTGCCTTCGCCTCTTCGATGCCGTTCTGTTGCGAAAGCATAAACCGATCGAAATTACGCTTCACTTGAATTAAGATATTTCCATAAGCTTTGGATAAATAGGAAGCCGTGTCTTGGGCTGAGAGGACGTGATGTGTCAGACGGACCAACAAATACATAGAGTAGAGTCCGTCTATTCTATCATAAAAAGTGGCAAAACTTATAAATTCCGGTTCGAGAGCAGAGAACAAGTCAGTCATCATTGGTCTGATTTGTTCGCTCTTTTTTGAGTCCGCCGTTTCAGAACTGCTCTGACTTTGATTCGATGGCGAAGGACTCGAACAAAATGAAGAATTAGTTGTCTGTTGAGTGACAGCCGTCACTTCAAAATCAAAGAATTCAATCGCAAAGTGCTGTTCAGACAAACAGATGGGATCAATGGCTGAAAGCATTCTTTCGATACAATTGTCGAAGTCTTCCCATTCGCTTAAACTTATTTCTGAACTGCGAGTCGAAGAGGTATCGAAGTGATCGGCGCTTGCGTTCGGGGTTCCAGTGGTTGAGTTCGAACCCCTTCTATTGGAGCCATCGCTCGCCGGCAATGTTCTCCTTCTTTGATCTGCACTTTGAGGTGGAGTAGTGTTTCCTCCGGTGACATACTTTCCACCGGAAAGGCGTTCTTTTGCTAATTCAAAGAACAAATTCAATTCTCTTTCGTATTGATTCCGAACAAAATTTCTATAGTTTTTGATCAATTGATTGAAGATTTCATTTTCGTTAGTCTTTAACCACTTAACTAACGGAGCGTAAGGTCTGAGCGCGTTGTGTATCAATGAATGCGATGGAAGTGTTAAGTCTTCGCGAGAAATAATAGCCAGAAAGTGATCGCTGTATTGATTAATCAGATGTGAGAACAGATTATTCAAGTGATGGGAAAGTCTTAATGAAAATCGAGTGCAAGTCCTGTCGAGAAGTTTTCTCTGTTCCTGAACTGCACTCATATAGAGAAGCGATGGATGAATATTAGCGTTGAGAGCGTTCTGCAAAGTGTTTGCGGCGGACACGCAGAGAGCGATTCCACTTTTAGTGGTCAGGTCTCCCTCTAAGAGTATGTCTTCTTCTCGTTTGGGAAAATCCAATTGATTTATAAGAAATTCCAATTCAATCAAAAGTTTTCTGTTGTTGTCATTTTGGATGTGAACGACGGCTTCCTTTTGTTCGACTTGAAGGACAACATTCCTTACATTCTTCAACAGACTCTCGTAGTGACTGATTCTGGTCTCCAGTTTCATAGTCTCGTCGATCGCGTTCTGAAGGATTTCCATTAATCCTAAAACTCTTTGTTCTGAAGCCATAATGTTCTGGATGTTTGTTGAGTCCATTGCAGTGACTTCTTTAGTCAGCTGTTCAGTGAAGGCCTCGGCGTTATGTATAGTGAACTCGCACTGAGACATAAGTCGTTCCAAATCTGCCTCTTCTCGACTGGTGAGCGCCTGATATGACTCTTCGTCGTCGGCGTTGAAGTCATTAGCATTGGATTCGTTGCCATTATTGCCATTAATTAGCAATCGCTTAATGTCTGGACTTTCCTGTGAAATGACGGCCTCTTTAGGTATATTCAAGAATTGGATCCTTTGTGGGGATGAATGTTGTGATGAGAGACGAGTTAACCATTGAATGAATAGATATTTATCGTTAAGACTACTGGCCATCCATTTGTAGACCTGTTTGTTATTGAACTGCAATTCAAACTCATTTGTGTCGACAGTCTTCGCGTCGACAACCCGTAAGTCACTTAACGGCCAATTCTTGTGTTTCCGAAAGTATTGATCAGTTTTTTTGATTAAATAAATTATAAAATTTCTTTTGTTATCGTTGGCCACAATTGTCAAAAAGCAGATCTTCTTCTTCTTCTGGGGTTTAGTGACACTGATTAATGTCATAAGTCTTTCCTCATTGGGTTGGAAGAGATCCTTCTGAAGAGTGAGACCTATTGTTGCCATTGTTTGAGACAATTGTCGTCTAATTGTAATCAAAATCAATGTTTCAATGAATTGAGTCCTCAGTTGTGTTGACACCCATTCAGTCACACAAACCGTCACTCAATTACGTTCACAAACCCTATCAGACATTCAATTCATTACAAATCAATTCTAATCATTCATTAAATCCTGTATTCAATTAGTATTTAATTAATATTAGTATCAAATCATTTAAATTTTAATCAAAATAGCTTTCAATTAAACAAAATATTAATTTAACTTTATTTTTCATATAAGTTATATACGATATATAATATTTATTATATTATAGATTCCAACTAAACATTCAATTCTTGAAATTCATATTAGAATATCTACAGTATATTCAGGAATCAGTTATTTGATACTAATTATGAAATTTTTAATGAATTAAAGTTTTTTAAAATGAACAAGTTAGTTTTGTATTCATAATTGACAAATTAATCCACATATTACTATTACAATTATTATTCAATAATAATTGTAATTGATCATTTAAACATGTTTATGTAGTTTTTACCAAATACTTATTTCAACGGTATATTTAACTGAATTTCGTAATCATTGAAATTAAAATAGTTTTGTTTAAGATATGGTTTTAAAAATAATTACTAATTATTAATTAGTGATCTAACAAATCAATGAATTGCCGACATTCTTATCAATGATAAAAAAAAGTGTGAATCGTGTGTTCACTACAGCTAAACAATGTTCTGCACTCTCTTGACATAATCCTTCAAATATATAGAATTAGGATTTAGAGTACAGGTCATTGTCTTATCCATTTGTTATATAATATAATAATAATTATTAATTATTATATAATTTTCACTAATTT
>JAQIYF010000370.1:0-10420 GCA_034700865.1 Oribatida sp. Gr-Ori-00025
TAAGTCACGCTCAGTAGATTGAGAAACAACCCCCTTAAATCCGTAGAATCTCTATGGAGTTAAAGGGACTGTTTCTCAATCTACTGAGCGTGACTTAATGGCCAATCTGTATTTATAGCTTTTTTTAATGAATTATAACTTTTTCCCCACTTTTAGGACTTTATTTGATAAGAAAATGATTAAACAAAAAGTTTATTTCATTTTTCCCATTAATTAACTTCTATTCTGAAAGGATTTTTATGTTTTTATTTGGAAAAACAATTGCCTTTTGATTACTTCAAAGCTAGCGATGACTCGGTTTTAGTAATAAAATTCATTATATTTTAATCAGTTTTTCATATTTTACATTCTTATCAAAACATTCATTTATTTCTGATATTAATTAAATTAATAACAATTTTAAACATTAAAAAAAATGTCTGATATATGAAAACAATTTTTAATAATATTTATTACATGTATTAAAAAATAAAACAATTATATATTTCTATAAATCTATTTATTGTTCAATAAAACATCGGAAAATTCAATGGCAATCAAAATAAATGTAATTATTTTTCATATTTTACGAGTGAATTAGTTTATAATTGTTTCTAAGAATTATTCCATTGCAAAGACCAGGTCCGGGGGTCTAATCAGTTATCTATTGTAAAGGTGAAGGAAGAGCACAGACACTGATTATTCTTATTAAGAATTTCTTAACCTTTAATCTCATTTATTTTAAAATAAAGGAACGAATAATTCAGATAAAGGTTAGAAAATAAATATTCTGTTATTTTCAATCATATATTTGTATTGAATTTGCATTTCCTATTAAAATACTATGATTTCTCTAACACTCCAAACTAATACAGAATTAAAGGCTTAAAAGAATTTGGAATCTCCAAGGACCAAGCTCATGTCCTGTTAGTGGTGTTATACAGTATAAGTGAGGCGGACCTTGGTATTACATCCATTTAATGAAATAAATAATAATAATTGCTATAAATCTACTTTTACTGGTAATAAACCAATACTTTCTTTATTATCTCAACCATTATCTGCGGTTGTCTTTGGAAACAATGAATTCATTGTTAGAAAATTCATAAATTGTTTTACACAAAGCCATCAATAAAAAAGTGTTTTTATCATTGAATTAGATGTTTAAGCGTTTCACTCAATGATCAATAAATTTATTTATTTTATTTCTAAGCCAATAATGTATTGAATCGATTGATTCAATTTGTGTATTGAATTGTTTTAGTGATGGAGTCGTCGGCCAAACAAAGGTCTTTTCGTTCAAAATCTTTTGGACAAAGACCTGGAAGTGTTAGACGAAAGCAGAGTTTTAATAAAGTTCGCCAACAGTTTGAAAATAATGATAAATCTGTGGAACAATCGAAAAGACTAATCAAGAAAAGAATCGATTCTTCGAGTACTTTGAAGACCACTAAGAAATTGAATGAAAAGTTTGATTCTTTAGCTGTGATCGAAGAAAAACATTTAAACAACTGTCCAAATGAGTCAATTAGTTCCGGTTCTCTGTTATCATCAGATGTATTGAGGAGATCCTCATTACCATCGACTGGACCTAAAAGTGTGGTTGACTTGTGTTTAGTTAAAAATAAGATTAATTTTTTTGAAGAAAAGACTTCAAATAATTTGCAAATTAAATCAAATATAAAAAACAATTCAACAAAAATAGAAAGCAATTCAACAAATGATATGACGAATGACACAAACTATGGTAACAGTGATATAAAGCAGACATTAATTGAATGGAATATAGATAACGAAGTGTATGAGTCAATGAGCGCTGCCATCGATGCCAACCCACACACCGATTCCAATGATTATAGTAATGAGAAATCATTTCTAAATCATTTAAGAAGAACAGAGACTAAGAAAGTGTTGACATTTGATGATCAGCTCCTCTTAGGGTCAACACTGACTCGATCTTTGAGCAATCGGTCCGACACTTCAATCTCATCAGACTTTGTCTCCTTTGACAACGAATCGGAAATCGTGTTCCGAAAGCCTCTGTTGAAGACAAATGTTGAGAATATAAAAGTAAAACCAATTCCTAAACAAAGAACTTCATTGAATAAGACACAGACAGAAGACAAGAGTATATCTGAATCATTGAGATCTGATCCAAATGAGACAATAGCTGTACGAAGTGGTACAGATTTGCCAAAACCAGATGCAAAGCGTGTCTCCTCTTTAAGCCAAGACAGCGGTATATCAGATATGTCTCAAAACAGTTCTTATTTATGGCAATCAAATAAAAATACTTCAGAAAGTGATGAAAATAATACACCAATTAATGAATCAAAAACTAATGATCAGATCCAAGGAAACAGTGGACAAACTGAAGAGATTGACGAACATTTATACGAAGAGTTAAGTCATTTTCGAACTGCCAGTCCTAACGAATGGATAGACATTGAAAGCGACGATAAAAATAATATACAAAATGAGGCGATTGTCAAAAGACCACAATCTTTGCGCATAAATAACATATATCGCAAATCCTATCGACCAAAACATCCAAATAAACGGAAAAGCCATCGAAGACTGTCTATTATAAAGTTGGCCTCCGGTGGTGAGAGTGCCAGCGCTACTGAATATGAAGATATTGATGACGAGGACTTCGATGATATACAGAGTATTCATTCAATACAATCAAGAAAATCCATACAATCTTCTAAATCGATCCGAAGCAGATCAGGGACTCTAACGCCAAACACTCCTTTACCACCCATTCCTTCAAATGAATCAGTAGTTAAACAATTGGTTAGTGAAAGATTGAGTCAACATATCTATGAATTCTTACCCGGTTTAGAGGACAGCCATGAAATCAAGAAAACGAGCTCTACTTCTGACTTAAAAGATGCCTTAAATAGAGAAATGTCAGTAAAATCTATGGATAAGAGTAAAGATGAGACGAATACTTCAGATAAAGAAGGCAACAGATTAGTGGAATTGCGTTCTCAAAGTCAGCCAAACATCTATTCTTCGTGGCCTCGAAGAACACCGAAATTTGAAACTAATTTAATGGCAGTGAATGAGAAAAATGGTGGGTTTCTGAACAGCACCCGAAATAGGGATTCCATATCGAGTAGGAATTCATCGATTTATATCAGTCCTAACTGTAGTCAATCAGATTATATGAATAACAGACCACTTCTGTCACCAAATATCCAAAACACAAATGCGGTGCCAATACCGCCAAATCGCACGGATTTATACCAAAAGCAATACTCCGTTACCGCCAGTATTGCCAGTTATCTGGAGTTCAACACCAGTGACACCAATAGTGAGTCTCCATTCAATTGTGAACCACTCTATCAGTTCTATCAGAAGGATGTCCGCCGAAGAGCCGAACTTTGGATACATTATGACCAGAAGAATACTGAATTAGATTATGACGACTATGAAGACAACTCTATATATGGGACTACCCTATGCCGGCCCACAACACCTGAAATAAGACGACTGCCCAGTGATAACCAGTTGAGTGCTGATAGGATTAAGAGTATATTTTACAAAAGAAATAAGTCACCCATGGATTTGGTCGGCACCGGACCAAACAGGACATTGTGGTGTCAATTGCCTCAAGTAATCAATTCAAAGGACAACTTATTGTCTACTCTATCGGCTAAAGAGAGGCGATTACAGGAATCGATGTTTGAAATCATAACATCTGAAGCCTCTTATTGTAAATCATTGCATATATTGGTCTCTCATTTCACTAATTGTATTGAATTTAATGAAAATAATGCACAGATTCTGACGCAAAGAGAGAGAAAGTGTTTGTTTTCTAATGTTAACGATATATCAAAAATCAGTTTAAAACTATTGACTGATTTAGAGAAACGCTTCGAACAAAACATACTTTTATATGATATCTGCGATATTATATACGATTATGCCGTCCATCACTTCCAGCCCTATATTCATTACTGTGCTTATCAGAGAGACCAGGAGAAGCTCTTAACACATTTGACATATACAAGACCTGCTTTCGTTGACGTACTCCAGCGCCTGGAGTCTAATCAGATCTGTCAGAACCAAACCATACTATCATTTCTGATGCTTCCATTGCAGGCAAGTGTTCCCTCTTATTGCCAAATACTTGAACAACACATTTATAATTATTTAATTGATAATCATATGAATCACTCATACCATACACTCCCGCTCTCGCCTTGTCATACCTGAGCTGTCAGTCATTTAGAGCATATCTAATGTCAATATTAGTATTGTTTAACAGAATATCAATTTGTATTTCAATAGCGGATAACACGATATCCACTACTGATTGACGCCGTTTGTCAGCAAATACCAGAAAACAGTCCACTTCTGGAATCTTCGCGCAAAACATTAGGTATTGTTAACCAATTGGTCTATAAATGCAATGAAGAGACGAAAAAAGTGCAGAGAATGCAAGAACTCATTGAAATTGAAAAACTATTGCATTTTAGAAGTAATATCAAAAGCTATCCAATAGTTTCCGGTCGAAGATATTTAGGTTTGATATGGCGTTAGAAATAGTGATAAGACTTTCGATTCAAATAACAATTCTTTATATAATTTTAGTAAAAAAGGGTTCAGTTCTTCGACTATCACCACAAATGTCAGTCAAAAGAACAATCGGAAAGTCAACTCTCAAGTGGACTAAGCGTTCAATATATCTCTTCCTATTCAGTGATCTCTTAATTCTGGCGAAGAAGAAGAGGTTTAACTAAGAAAATGTTGAATAGAATCGAAATTAATTAAAATATGAATTTCTGATTTCAGTGAAACTAATTATTCAGTGTTTGACTACTGTTCCAGAAGTACAGTACAACTGATCTCATTGAACAATAATGGCGTTGGTATTGGACTTAATTATTGCATAAAAATACCACAAAATTACCAGAATATCGCACAATTGGTTCTTCTCCACAATCATGAGTCCAAATCAGTCGAATACACCATTTGTTTCGATTTAGAGTCAGTTCTCAATCCATGATTTGGAAAGCATTTTCATTAATAGTGTTTTGATTGTTATAGGAGTGACAAAACCCGATGGATTGATGCCGTCTCTCAGCCATTATCTGATAATCCAAATGAAGTGATTTATGAAGAATGGGGTAAATATTGACTTCACTTTGATTTAGATTAACAGTAATGACAATAGATATGTAAGGATTTATGTATGGATTTTTGAAACCAAATTAAAACCTAATTGAAACCAATTGTTCAATAAAATCAATTGAAACCTAATTGATAGGAATTATTTGCAAAAGAGTGAGAAGTTTTCATTAGTCTTATCATTACATCCATAACTATATTATAGATTCTATATCTATACTAAAGAGTAATAATTGGTTTATAAAACAATTAGTTTATAATATATACATATCAACAACAAAAAAAAGTTTCTAAGTTTCTGAAACTTATGAAAATATATTACTATTGAAATGAATTAACCTTTAAGTATAATTGGTTTGTAGACTGTCCACAAGTCCAGTGCATCCGAAGCTATTCGGCCCAACAAACAGATGAAATTAGTTTAGAAGAAACCGATGTATTGAATGTCTGCCGCAAAATGAAAGACGGTTTGCATTGAACACTAAATTTCAATTATAATTTCAATTAATTATCTATTAATTGTAATAATAGGTTGGTTTGAAGGGCAGAGAATACGGGACGGTATGAAAGGCTGGTTTCCCTCTGAATATACTGAAGAGATTGTTAACCAACACGTCAGGGCTCGGAATATACGGTTACGGCACCGGCTTTTGATGTTTAGCCAATCAGTCATCGATTTAAATAAAAGGACTTCAATTGATGTACAAAAATAATCGCAAAAAAATACATTTTATTTATAAAAAAAATTCTTTCTAATGATTGTGGAATTGATATATAAATTAAAAATTCATTATCAGATATAAAAATTCCCAAATATTCTTATCATATCATCAAATATTTTGCATAATTTTTGTATTTAAAGAATAAGATATTCTTCAACTGAAGTTTATTAAAGAATTTTGAAAATAAAAACTTTTATTATTATTAAAGTAAAGAATTTTTTTATTTGATTTCAATTCTGTGTTGAATTTCAATTGAAAATCATTACAATATTTTGTAACAAAATTTATGAACAAATCTGACGTCAGTTTACATTTCAATTCATTTCAAGCATTGATTCATTATTTTTATCAAAAAGTTATTTAAAATTAAATTATTTTTAATTACAATTAAATTGAATACCAATTGAATGACAAACTAATGGATAGTTTAATAGATATTAAAAACTTTAAACTTTTGAATTCAAAACCATTATTGGATTCAAATCTCTTGAAAAATGTAAGGCTTTTGTCTGTTTTTGGTCTGAATGGCGCGGAACTGATGTTTGTGACCAATGAAGACCAGGTCTATGGCTATGGATTCAATCGGTGCGGACGACTGGGTTTAGGGCATTGGAATACACACCTAATGGCACCCGAACTCAATATAAGCCTTTCCCATAAAGGGATCATTGATATTGCCTTCGGCTATGAACACTGTTTAGCGCTGACCAGCACTGGACAGGTGTTTGCCTTTGGGAACAACCAGTTCGGACAGTTAGGTATTGGAAACTCTGTGGCCACACATACACCACAACTGATTGAAGGCCTGTCTGACAAAGTGGTTGTGCAGATAGTGTGCGGCTGTTATCACAACCTGTCGTTGACCAGTGATGGACAGGTGTACTCCTGGGGCCACAACACTATGGGATCGTTAGGCGATCGGAGCTATTGGTGTCACGAACTGCCCATTCAAGTCATTATTAAAGAACAGATATATTCCATAAGCGCCGGGAAATACCATTCAATGGCTCTGACAGAAGAGGGAATGCTTTATGTTTGGGGACTCAATGAGTTCGGACAGTTGGGTCGCGACCCAGAAGTGGACAGTCATTGCAATCGACTGAAGCCGATATCCAATAGACCAGAAGTATTGCCAGAATTTGCAAACATTTACATCAAAAAAGCCGTTTGCGGTCCAAACCATTCATTGGTTTTGTCGACCGACGGAACTCTCTATACGTTTGGTCACAACGATTGCGGACAAATCGGAAGCGGATTTTTTGAAGATCAGTACAAACCGATGGCAATCAATGGAAAGTTGAAATTCAAAGATATTGTCAGTCATTATGGAAACGATATGTCAATCGCCGTCTCAATGGATGACAAATACTTTGTTTGGGGTTTCGCTTCCAATCGTGTCATGTCTTCAATGACAGAGATTAAGGAACCGATTGTCTCACTAATGGATATCTACTCAAAATTGGCTAAAAATAAGATTACATTCAAATCAGTGGTCGTCCCAGAGATGAATGGATTAAACGAAACGAATGGATCACTCACTCCATCCGCAGTATCTCTGGACCAGAGTTTGGATCAAATGAATGAAAACAACATTTCAATAGAAGATGAGAACAGATGTGAATTGAATGCAACCCAGAGTTCAGTTCTGAAGCATTTCAATGAATCCTTCAATAATCCAATCGATTCTGATTTGAAGTTTGTATTCAACGGGAAATTCATTTATTGTCACAAAATTGTTCTCAAAATCCGGAACAAAAAGTTTTGGGATTTTTGCGAAAATCTAATCAATTCTGAAAATGATTCCGAAATTAGTGTTGAAACCCATTCTTATGAGAAATTCTTTGCATTCCTTCAATATCTTTACGGAATAGTACCCGAAATGGACGTCCAGATCAGTACTCAACTCATGCCAATGGCCAACGATTTCGATGAGACAGACCTACGAGAGCTCTGCAACTGTTGGACGAATACAATCATTGATTTGTCAAACGTTTGCCTTCTCTATGAAAATGCCATTGAATTGAAGTCAAAAGATATGGAGAAGTCTTGCATTGAATTCGCTGCCAATCACTGGAAAACAATCTTCAGTTCACAGGAATTCCAAGACATGAATGATTCGATTGCAAAGAAATTAATGCATTCTATACTTCAATTTTAAATTCCTGTCAATTATTCTTCAAAATTCTTAATTATTCCTAAAAAATGTCAATTTTGTTAAACCATATGATACTTAATTCAAATTCTATAATATATGCTTCAAATTCCTTATTATAATAATATTCAAGAATATAATACTTTTTAAATAAAATGCAATTAATTATTAATATTCTCTAATTCTGTAAATTATTTTTAAAATCAATAAATTCGGTTAAATTCACAAATTATTGAATAATTTACTAATAATTGTTTGCATGAAATGAAACTTATTTTGACGTCATTTTAAGCTAAATTTTTTTTAACATTGAATACACTTTTTCAATGAGATCTCAACACGTGTTCAGACCTTTAAAAAAAAGCTTTGTTTTAAATATTTGATATTAAAAAAAAATCACTTCATTTCAGTTTGAATTCAGTTTTGATTAACTAATAGTCAAACCAATGGATGACTTAATAGATATAAAAAACACTAAAATTTTAAGTTCAGTCCTAAACGATGCAAATGTGAGGAAAAGTATTAGACTTTTGGTGGTCTTTGGTATGAATGCATCGGAACTGCTATTTGTGACCAATGAAGACAAATGCTATGCTTTTGGCCGTAACCGATATGGATGTCTGGGCGTCGGACACTTGGGTTTTATGCCACACCTTCAACGCAACAAATATCTGTCAAACAAACAATTGGTTACCTTTTCCGCCGGATTTTTCAACTTTTGTTTCGCACTCACCAGTAGTGGACAGTTGTATGGCTTCGGTGAAAATAAATATGGACAGTTGGGTGTTGGCCATGAAGAGGGATGTCCTATACCGACATTAGTTGAAGGGTTGGCCGACAAAGTGGTTACACAGATCTCTTGCGGACATTTACATGCGATGGCACTGACCAGTGATGGACAGTTGTATGCCTGGGGTTATAACACTTTGGGACAGTTGGGTAACAAACAGTACCAGTGCTTCTGTATTCCCACACAAATAGCTTTCGGCGAAAAAATTGTATCAATTTCTTGTGGAATAAACCATTCATTGGCTCTGACAATGAGTGGACAGGTATTTATTTGGGGACTTAATGAGAGCGGACAGTTGGGTCGGCCCCGAGAGGACACTGTCAGACATAATAGAGTTCGAGCCGTTTCTAATAGACCCGAAGCCATACCAAACTTTGGCAACATTTGTATCAAAAAAGCGGTTTGCGGTCCAAACTATACACTCCTTCTGTCGTCCGACGGATTGATTTATGGCTTCGGGTGTAATGATTGCGGACAAGTCGGCAACGGATCCACTGGATGTCAATTCTCTCCGATTGTCATTAGAAAAGACATTAAATTCAAAGATATTGTCACTCACTTTGAAAATGATTTATCAATTGCTGTCTCAATGGATGACAAATACTATGTTTGGGGTAATTGTGACAATCGTTTAGTCTTAGAGCCAATGAAGTTGTCGTCAACTGATCCGTCACTTTCTTTGTGGAATATTTATGCAAAAATGGCTAAAAATAAGATAACATATAAAGCACTGGTTGTCGGAGATTATCATTCCGTGATTAAAACCAAAGGATCTTCTAATCAAACAATGGTTCCAAAGACAATGTCAGCCATGGGTGAGAACCCGAATAAACTACCGGTAATTTCAAGCAAAGTATCACCAATTGGTGAGAAGAATATTAGCAATGGATCTGAAAATACAATGGATTTCTCGTTTCATAAAGCAATGAGAAAATCAGTGATTAATTCAATCAATAATTCATTCAATAATCCATTGGATTTCGACATTAAATTCGTATTCAAAGACAAGAAAACTATTTATTGTCACAAAACTATTCTAAAACTCCGGAACAAAAAGTTTTGGAAAGTTTGCGAAATTCGTTTGAATACTGGAACCGATGGCGAGATTAAGATTGAAAGCGATTGCTATAAGAAATTCTTTGCATTTATTCAATATTTCTATGGAATTGTCCCGAAAATTGACAATCAATTAGTAAATGATTTGATCATTTGGTCGGCCACTTATGAAGAGCCAGAGCTGAAACACCTGTGCCGTCAGCACATGAATGGTTCCATTAATTTGCAAAACGTTTGCTTTCTATACGAAAATGCCATTCAATTGAATGACAAAGCATTGGAAAAGTCTTGTATTGAGTTTGCGGCCAATAATTGGAAATCAATATTCAGTTCACAAGAATTTCAAGCATTGGATGATTCGATTGCTAAACAATTAATGCAATTAATACTAAAGCTATAAATTGTATTCAATTTAAACACATATTTAACAGTTTTATTAACATTTAATTACTTTTTATACTTAAGAATAATTGCAGATAAATATGCGAACAATTTCTTTACTAAAATTTGTGAATCTATTCAATTGATAACAGAATAAAAATAAAAAAAGCATTGAATTTATTTTGAATTCTTTATTTGCCG
>JAQIYF010000371.1:0-10416 GCA_034700865.1 Oribatida sp. Gr-Ori-00025
GAACTGAGCCCAAGAGGTCTCAGTCCAGTACTCCCGCGTGTCTGGTGTGTGTGGAGTGGCCAGTAATCCCTCGGTAACAGAGTGGTTGAGTCACGGCACGTGACTGGCCCCTTGCATTTGGTGAAGTTGCGTCGGTAAGTGCGTAGACCTACTATCGGTCTACCCTTTCCTCGTATATACAGGACTGCCGTCGAGTGATAGGCATTGAAATAGTGTACGCCATCGTCAGGCGAAACGCGAGATATGCCACCACAACGCCAGAGGAAGACAAGGAGAGTGACGACTTCCGGAGCGGGAAAGGGCACAACTAGAGGTGCCGGAGCACGAGGAGGTAGGAAAAGAAGGGCGACATCCACGCCCATGACGACCGCCGATCCAGTAATGATGCGGGTCTTAGAACAACTTCAAGCACAGGCGGAACTCATCTCCCAACTGACGGCCGGGAGTGAGGAAAGCCGAGTTGATGGCGAGAGGGGTGCGAATGATAGCCCTGGTGTAGATACCGCACCACCACAAGCCGCTAATACTAGCGCTGATGACCAGGAACGAGAGGAGTCGATCATTGAAGAGACTGTGCGCGAGAGTCATGAAAAGGCTGCGACAGACAGTCCACCTCGTGATGAGAGGGACCGGACGACAGGTGTCTCGAATGATTATGTGTCAAAAGTAGACGTGATTCTGGAGACTCTGGTCAACAATATGCACAAACAGCAGACCCCGAGCGGTAGCACTGGTACGCGCATGAAGTTGAAGGCGCAGAACCCGCCTATATTCAAGGGTGAGAGGGACGACGCCGCGACTTGGCTCGAGCAATTCAATATGGTGGTCATTGCGAATGACTGGAATGATAAAGTTGCCGCATCTAATGCCCAGTTCTCGATGGACGGAGTGGCACGTGACTGGATGATGGCAAAGATCAAGAGAAACGGCGAGATGCTGTCCTGGGCTCAGTTTAATGAAGAGTTCAGAACTGCATACCTCGGTGAGAATACAGAGAGGAGTGCCATCGCGAGGTTCTTCGCGACACAACAAACGGAGAAGGAAAGCGCGTCCGGATATGTTGCCCGACTGTACAAAATGGCGGAGGACGCACAGTTGTCCTTGGGTGACGGGGATGTGAAGAGACATGTCCAGCGAGGCTTTAAGAGGCCTTACTTCGCGGACCTAATTCAGTACTGCACGACATTTGACGATGCCCTTCACGCTACCCAGGATAAGGAGAAACGGGACGTCCCGCGTGTGGCCAAGGTTGCAGCAGAGAATAATACTCGCCAGTCTCAACCCGTGCAGCACAAGCCGAGTGGGCGTCCGAATCGGGAGCAACCCAAGGAGAAGGAAGGCGTGGCTGATAAACAACCAGCTAACCAGCTGCCAAAGAAGTCGGTTGACAGGACTATGCGATGCTGGAAATGCGGAGGAGACCACATGAAGAAGGACTGTCCGCAGCTCCAACACACAGGGTATGATAAACGCGGAAATAGCGGTCAGAGCACGAGCAGTGCCAGCCCAGCGAGTAGTTCCTCTACGGGAGGAAAGGCCAACTACTGGAAGAGTTACTTCGGTAACAAAAGCACTAGCGGGTCAAAAGAGACCTCTGCGCCGGCAGACGCGAGCGCACAGGCGGTTAGCCAAAAGCAAGAACCGGCGGCAGCCAAACCGGCAGAGACAGCTAGCAATGCCGCGAATGTTAAGAATAAGAAAGGGTTTGTTAACTCGATTCAGGCCATAAGCTATGGGCCGCCATCACAAGGAACTTTGCCGCTGCCATTAGCAAATGTGGACTTTTCTGCTGTCCTTAAGGTGTTAATCCTTGTAAATGGAATTCCCGTGATTGGCCTTATCGATAACGGGGCCTGTCTGACAATAATAAGTCGGACTTTCGCGGAATATCTGAATCTAGAACCCAAGGCCTGGCCTTACGGCCCACTAAGCTGCGCAGATGGACGTAAAGTGATGCCCACAGGGGCCACGCGCGTCAGAATAGTGTTAGGAACTGTAACCGTGGACATGGATGTAGTAATAGGTTTGGATAACATACCACATGTCCTTCTTGGGACCGATTACCAGAGTTCGGCCAAATTGGTTGCCTCAGTTCGCGGTAAAATAGTGGGTACGGCCGAAGCGGTCTTTAATGAGGAGGTGCTTAATCTCCTGAATGCGAGCACAGATAGGGCGCCATACCTATCGACGCGAACCACACCGACTGATTATATTAGGTATTTAGATGCTGACGCAAGAGGTGTCGAGTTTAGTCCGGCCGATCCGGCTAAACAGCATACCCTCCGTAATTGGGCACATACTGGCCCGGAGGAAGCGACACAAGACGAGGAACCGGTAGCGGAAGAGTTGGTCGCGAGTGTTGACAATAGCCTAACTACTGAAGACGCCAATGAGGTGTTCACAGTATTACGGGCGGTACAGGACGTGAGTCCACAGTTCTGACCACTACTGCAAAACAGTGTGGTTAGTATGTCGTTGTTGGGGGCTGGCCAGACAGCCATGCCTTCCAATAACACCTTAAGAATCGGATCCGGGACGAGAGCTGACTCGTCAACCGACTTCGGTCGGGCATCGGGGGGGAGGATCGGGAGTCATGAACCCGTATCCGGAACCCTGGCGCAGGTTGATAGCCCCAACGCGATTAAGGATAGCGAGGATCCAGCCGTGAACGGAAAGGGCTTGAGACAATCAGCAATTGATGACTCGGAAGGTCGTAGCCATAAAGGTGCGGTCGGGGATAGAGTCATGAGCTCTGATACCACTGCCAGCGCGGCACCGGTGAGCCAAAAACCAAACACGAAAACCCAAAGTCTTGATGACGAAGGGGAGACACTCGGAAATCAGACAATAAGTCGACGACTCGATGCTAAGGTAACTCCAAAAGCGCGTGAAAGCACTAATACCGGCGTAATAGAGGGAAATCCGCGATCGGATGTAGAAATAATAAGCACTGATTCTAAATCAATAGGCGATAGGCATAACGTTAGTTCAGAACTCAATGATAAAAAGGAGGGACTTATCAGAACTCGATTACCACTTGTCCTGAAGCCATACGAGCAGACGTGGGTTGAATTGCTTTGCGAAGAGAGTGCTGAGCGCGAGATAGTACTCTATACGAGTAATGTATGGAAGGCAAGGGGTGTTCGGGTTATTGATGGTCTGGGCAGGCCAGTAGATGGTATTATTCGAGTTATAATTGCAAACATGCGATTGGAAGCGGTTGTGATACCCGCCGACTCGAAGGTCTGCGCATACAGACCAGTAGACCCGGAAGAGGTGGTCATAATAGACGACTATGAGGGGAATGCAAGCGAATCCGTGGATAAAGCGGTGATTACCCCGATTAGTAGCGTCCAAAGTGTACCAGAATGTGTACACGACTTGACGGCTTATCGGAGACTGTTCAGGTTCGGGGATAACCTGACCGGAGAACAGGAAGCGCGGTTAACCGGCCTATTAGCACATTATAGGGATAGGTTTGCGTTTGGAGACGATCCACTCGGGCAGATAAAGGGCGTCAATCATGTCATCAATACGGGAGACGCCCGGCCAATCAAACAGAATCCGTATCGGACGAGTCATTGGGAGAGACAGGAGATTGAGAAACAAGTGAAGGATATGCTTAAACGCGGCATTATATCACCTAGTGTCTCACCTTGGTCTTCACCGGTTGTCCTGGTCGGCAAACGCGATAAGACATTGAGGTTTTGTGTGGATTACAGAGCACTGAATAACGTGACGGTCCCAGACTCCTACCCGATACCACTCCTTCAGGAGGGACTCGATATACTCGGAGGGAATTCCTTATTCTCTTCCTTAGATTGCTGTAAGTTTTACTGGCAGATGGGGTTGAACGAGGAATCGCGAGGAAAGACCACATTCGTGTGTACACTTGGCGCGTTTCACTTCAACTTTGTTCCGTTCGGTTTGAAGAATGCCTGTTCGGAGGCCTCGAGGACTATGGATATGATGTTTGGGTCACTTAATAGGCGGATTTGTTACCTGTATTTCGATGATATACTCGTATATTCGGCAGATTTTGACCAACATCTTGACCGACTCGTGACACTCTTCGATATAATGCGTGAGTTTGACCTTAAACTGAAAGCAGAAAAGTGTGAGTTTGCAGTCAATACTGTATCCTATTTGGGACACCAAATAACACGGGAAGGGATACTTCCTGATCCGGAACGAGTGAAACCTCTAACGACGCGGAAAATACCGAAAAATACGAAGGGAATCAAATCGTTTTTAGGGTTTACCGGTTTCTATCGGAGGTTCATTCCAGATTATGCCAGAGTTGCGGCGCCACTGACCCGACTGCTCAGAAAGGACGAGCCGTTTGTGTGGACGCCATTACAACAGCAGGCGTTTGATGAACTCGTGAGAGCGGTGATTAAGTCACCGGTTTTGGCGCATTATGATCCGGAGGCCGGACTAGAGCTTCGGACGGACGCCTCAACCCATGGTATTGGTGGACATCTGGTCCAGGTTGGGACGGATGGAGCGAAACAACTGCTCGCGTGCGCAAGTCGTAAGTTGTTAGATCGCGAGACCAGATACGGGGTGAGTGAACTTGAGGGACTGGCACTCGTGTGGAGTGTGGCTAAGTTCCGACACTACTTGTTTGGCCGAGCTTTTCGGCTAATTGTAGACCATTGCGCGTTGTGCACCATATTTAAGGTACAAAACCCAAAAAAGACAACCAATAATAGACTCTCGCGGTGGGCATTACAGCTCATGGATTATGATTATGAGATAATCTATAGCTCCGGTAAAAAGCATAGTGATTGCGATGATTTGAGTAGATATCCGGACGAGACTGAGCCGTTAGATAATCCCGGACCTTCTAGTGATAACTATGAAATGTTAGACACGAGACTCAATGGCAGTAATGAAATGCTTGTTTTGAATGCTGTACTTGCCGTCGAAGAAGAGGTTATGCCACGAGATTTCTTTGATCAGACAACTGTTGAATTACAGAATAAAGATCCAGAGCTTAGGAAAATCCGATCTGTACTCGAAGATCAATTGTCTTTACCCGAGAAAGAGATTAACAAAATATATAAATATTACGTTATTCACGAGGACTTACTTTATAGACGAATAGAAGTAAAAGGGGTTTTCCGGTATTTATTATGCATTCCTAAAGCACTGGTGGGAATGGTATTGAAGGCCATACACGAGGGCTGTTCACATCAAGGTCGCGACAAATGCTTTGCGAGGATTAGAGAACGTTTTTTCTGGGAAGCCATGTATGTCGACATCGCTCTTCACGTGAAGACATGTCGCGCGTGTCAGTTCAGAAAGACAGGGACTCAGAGGAGGGCAGGGCTGTATACACCCATTCCCGTGTCTGACCAACCCTTTCAGGACATCTCGATGGACATATTGGGCCCCTTATTAGTGTCAAACGAAGGCCATCGCTATGTTGTTGTGATTCGTGACCTAATGACCAGATTTATTATCGCAGTTCCTATTAAACGCGCGACAGATCGTGTGATAATGCGAGTACTTCTTAATCGGGTGCTCAGTGTCTTCGGACGGGCGCATACCATACTGACTGATCGTGGATCTAACCTGACTTCACATTATTGTCAGCGCGTGTATGAAAGTTGGCGAATGAAACACATAATGACCTCCGCTTTTCACCCCGAATGTAATGGTAGTGTAGAAAATTTTAATAAGGTTTTGGGGGCGGCCCTGGCCATCCTATCGGGTCAGCGTAAGAACTGGAATACCCGTATTCCCTATATTTCCTATGACTATAATACTTCGGTGAATAGAGCCACAGATCAGACGCCAATGTATTTGCTGTTCGGAAAGACGGCGCGCATGCAGTTAGAACAGGCACTGGGGTCGGCCAGACTTGCAGACGAACCTCAGGACAGGAGTCAAGCATTGAAAGAACTCGAAAGGGTTAGAGAAATAGCTACTCACGTGATGGAAAGTCTTCAGGAGTATAACAGGGCGTATGCCAACCGTTCGCGCAGAGAACTAGAGTTCAGTTTAGGGCAATTAGTCCTCAAAGAGTATAAACCACTCAAGACTTCCGCTCACGGGAAGCTGAACCCGCGTTATAGAGGGCCATACCGTGTGATTCGTAGACTCGGACCCGTTAACTATATTATTAGCGGTAAAATAGGCAAAGAATTGACACAAGAGTTAGTGCATGTGAATAAACTCCGTCCCTATTATACTCGCGCGCCGGCATGGCGGGAAGAGTTGCAGTTCAGCCTCAGAGACGACCATAAGGATTACCGGTTCGATGAGGAGGATGTGTGTAATAATCCTGTTGTTCATGACATGAGAAATGAGCCCTATGATGAGGACTCGGAGTGTTCTTCTATCCCCTCCACAATAGAAAACTCGGATGACGAGGGGGAGGGCCGCGCGGAAGAACCAGTTCCAGAAGAGGTGATCGAAATGCCTACTCTAAGGACTACCCGGTCGAGTAGACTGGTTAAGGTTCCGCGGTGGATGAAGGATTACCAATAATGCACAGATAAGAGGAATGTCATCTCAGTTGTTGACCCATTATTTTGACAATTGTTGTGACTTTAGTATAATATATGTAAATAATATTAATATTTATGGTTTTTATTATTATTTTATAATCAGTTTTATACCAGTTTTAAGGGGCAGTGAGTCGATCATTGCCTCGTGAACTCGATCAATGCCTTACTATTTCAAAATATCGCGATTCTGGTCGGCTTCATATGACCAGACAGTCGAGGACACCAGTTGTGTAGACATATATATATAGAATTTATGCCAAACCTCGTGAGAATTAAATGAAAGGACAGAGATGTTAGCAAAAGAACTTTAGTATAGCTAATGGTAACATACCTGTGTTGTTGGCCTGTAATCGGGTCAAGGCCGTTAATCCCGTGTGTTGAGGGAACTAATGGAGAAAGGATTCTCATGGGAGGGGAAGGGCTGTGCAAAAGGGGATTTAATTCTCTTAATTTATACAAAAACTAATGTTTTGTTGCGAGAAATTCTGATAAAATACAGGCAAACCAATGGGAGAGAATGGCTCACACGTGACATAGTGGTTAGACGAGTCTTACCTCCGGACCCAGTGGATTGTGCGAAACATAAGAGTGGCGCGAAAGGCCTGGTATGCGAGTCCGTATCGAAGGAATAGCAGAAAACTCGTTTTGAATGACAGAGACTCGCGAATCATCTAATATTACAGAATAATAGCCAATATTCAGCTAATAAGAGGCGATGGGAAGGGTTATGCATTGGTTATGCATTTGAGAGACCCATACAAACCCGTGTAAATTCAAGCTCTAGGGAACGATAGCTAATATGGGACTGAATCACAAGATATATGAAAGCATTGCACAACAAAATCGCAATGAAAGCGTATTTCAAGTCCCAGACCGCCCGCCATAACCACTAGTCGGCAAATTCCGAGCGATTAGACGCGAGAATCGATTTTTTTGAGAAAATCATATCAATTATTGTCAAAATCGTTATCGCGAGGAGAGAGAGAGTGTTGTAAATAAATACATCTCTTGAATAACACGAGAAGTAGTCGATTGAAGGGAATGCCGTTCGTTGACCTACTTGTGGGTATTGCCGCGGAAGTTGGGGTTAATTCCTTGTGGGACTTACCCTGGATTGAGGCGATAGCAGCACTAATTGGCTATACGGCTGGCCCGCCATACGGTTTTTTGACGGCAACTGCTCTCAGAGGTCTTAAATATTGGTACCTCCGGCGAGTCGAGAGGCCAGTGGTCGAGATAATAGAAGTATGAGACCCGCGGACAACCAGATTAGACTTAAATCGCGATTTAATAGACTTTAAAAGTGATTTTGAACTCTAGATGTAACCAAAGAATTATTAATAACTAAGTTATGCCTCGTCTGTGATAATCAGTGCCTATTAATGATTGAAACCACGAATTAAATAAAGACTGAAATCAATTACTATTAAAATTAGTGAAACAGTTCCGCGAATAAGAAGTGAAACTAATATAAAGACTTTAATCAAAAGCAATCGTTTGATATAAAAATATATGTTTCATATGATCTCGAGTTTGCATATAATTAATGCAATCTTTTGCTCAAAACTGTAATAAAACTCTTTAAAAGTTTGTTTATTTATATTAGTGTTGAATCTCGTGTTTGAACTCCAGTTCCTGTCATTCAGTTTAATATCAGTGGACAGGGAGTCGCGTCTCAGAGTTCAACTCAGTTTAAAACTGACTAATAGTGTGATTAGTGACTGAATTAATACGAAAATAACGCGTCATTTGAATCAATGAATGAATTGTTAAACAAAAGAAATCTTTAATTCATTTGCTTTTCACTCGTGTTTTATAACAGTTTTGTGTCCACTGAAGAGCCGAAACACGTGATTATGACGGACACGAGAGACGTCCACCAGTTCTGGTCTATATTAGACGGAAAAATCGAGTGGCCGTCGGGTCACGAAGAACTGGTATTTAATGGATTTCAAGTCCGGAATGTCATCACAAAAGTGACAGAAATCAAGGCCCGAAGAGATGGCGCGGAAAATGAGGTCGAAAGCCTTCAACACACCCTTCAGGCGGTTCAGGAGGAGCTGAGAGGACAGCTCTTTGATTCGGGACGAGTGAAGGAAGTGTTGGCCGAACTAGACGTGGAAAAGGCCTTAAATGAGAATTTAGTCCTCAGAGTTAGCGAATTAGAGGCGCAGAAGATAGGGTTAGAACACACTTCTGAGGCCACGGCCAAAGAGGTGAACCTTATGCTCGAAGTCAAAGATCACGACATCTCAGAACTCGAAGAGAGGGCCGGAAAGGACAAGGAATTGATAAAACGATTGGAAACGGCGGTCAGAGAGAGTGAAAGACAGAATCAGGACCTCTCGAAGCGTCTCCAAGACATCAGTAATGAACGCGATTTGTTGAAACTCGTGACAGACGCGAGACCACCGCCAGTGATCACTGTTAAGGAGGCAGACCTGTTAGAAAAGGTGAAACAACTGAACAAATATGTTCGGGAACTCGAAGATCGGGTCAAAGGACACGAGTGGACTATTAAAGCTCAAGGAGATCACGTGAAGAAAGTGGAGAAGCTTTGGGACGCGGATCTGATTTTGCTTCAGTCCTGCCGTTCAGAACTCGCTCGCCTGAGAGGTAAAGGAAAGCCAGTGAACGGCTCTGAACGACCCGATACGCGAAAGGAAAGCACACCTCTATTTGGTGCCGCATTCCATGTGAATCCCGCCTCAGTGGCCACCGGTAGTAGTGCTCACAACGTGGCCATAGTTCCCGCGCATTCGACCAGTACTGTCGCTAATAATACTGGTCTCGCCGCGCAAACAGTGCCTAATAAAGACAGTTCAGTGAAAAAGGTGACCAAAAAGGCAGTGAAAAGGATTGTCGCGAAGAATAGAAAACCCAAAGAAGTGGTTTTGGTCGGGAATTTCGTCGGCAAGAAAAATAGTGGTGAACCGGATGACGGCTTCTCCTGTTTTGTTGAAGGAGACCCCGCTTTCTTCAAGAATGGAAAGCCTTTCCGTACGGGACTCACGTTCGGCACCACTATTAAGAGTTTCATTGAGGGACTCAAAGAACAGACGGCTGAGAGCCTAAAGAACTTCTATTGTGTGTGCACTTCAATCCGTGTGTTGCGCGCGAGTGATGTGGTGCGGATGCACAAGAAAGGAGACGTTCCCTTAACAACCAGATCGGGAATAATGGGTCCGAACGCTTATGTGACGATTCACAGAAAGGAGGAGTTCCTGAACGATGACTATTCATGGGAATTGGTCGCGAGACGACGGCTATCACCTCCTGAGACCACATTAACATACGATGAGCAGTGGTTTGGTCTAACCGCGGACGGGGAGCTCCCGGAGAACTATGACGTGACGCCAATCAAAGGGAAGCGGAGGAATAGTAGAGGCAAATACTTGCCAGTGAAGGCCGTTCCTCGATATGATCCGATTTGGGCGGTTCCGGCCAACGATCCACACAGTGGTTGGGCTGCGAAACAAAAAAGGACAGTCAGGTTCTCGACTCCGTTGGAAATGCCAAGCGATGCGAAGAAGAGAAAGCTGTCGACGAGATCGCCGGTCCTGAAGTTGCAGCGCGTCGTCAAGAATCGCGCCGGAAGTGCAATGAGTGGTCAGCCGCTGTTTTTTGAAGACAGACAGCCCGAGGGCGGGCATAAAACAGGGGAGCCGGTGATGCAAGAGTTGGTTGTCATCAGTTCCGATGAGACCACTGACGAGGAGAGACCACACGAGGAGAAGACAACTCATGTCATTCGAGTCAAGGCCGAGGAGGCAGAGGAGGGAGAGGTGTCCAACACTCAAAGCTCTGCCGAAACAGATGATACCGATTAGAGTCGCGCTGTTGGAGACAAACATCTGTTTTATTGATGTTTTTCTCGATATTAGATACTATTTTTGTA
>JAQIYF010000372.1:0-10414 GCA_034700865.1 Oribatida sp. Gr-Ori-00025
TAATTTATTTTTTTTATTCTTCAATGTCTTCTCATCCAATGCCTAACTACGCGGTCGTTCCGATTCGGAACTGTATTAACAAAAAGCCATATTTTATTATAAGGTCTGGGAGTCTAACCTAATCTCTATCTATGATCTAAAATGTATAGATTTTATTGATTTGATTGAAAGACTCCGAAAACAAGATATAGATTACAATTTGCAATATTTTTCTATTCAATTCATTGATGGTTTCAATGCTCTCTCTATCGGATCTAACATTAGATGCATTGGAGGGATAGCCAGGTCTACAACTAGAATATGGGTTTGAAAAACAATTTTCTCAAATCTGCTTCTATTCAGATAGTATTCCTTATTTGTCAGGACCTGAGGCACACGTCCGGGAATTTTGTATCAGTGAATGTGACTGATTTGTTATCCCGGGTTAAATAAATATTGTATTGCATTCACTATTTCAATGCCTGTATTCACTTAATGCAAAAAAATATAAGTTATCGTTATGTATGATATGTATCGCCAGAATTGGCAAATAAGCGCCGATTCTGTCAATTGTATGGCCGGTCGGCCGGCGATAGAAATTTTGGAAGTCATTCGATTTGAAGGGAGAGAGTTGTGAACAAGAAGTACAGTAACTGACAGTACATATCAGTAGTACTTTATTATACTGTTGGCCATAGACTTGCTTTCGCTACCTATTGTTGACTGATGTTTGCACAGCTGAGCCCTACCAGTACTAACCATACTTACCATACTTTCTGACATAACTGAGGGCTGTTTTATCAGAGTTTGCCAGAACTCCAGTATTGAGAAAAATAGTGAATTTTAGTTATTCTGTCGGACCCTATAATCCGAATAATGTCTAACTTTCATCACTTGTTTGGCACTGATTTGAACATTAGTCGAATCGGGAGCGCCTATTGATTGGAAAGTTGGCTTTAACTCTCCTGTTCCTATCATTTACACAACTCGTTGTCAGTTTTGTGTTCTCAGCAAACATAGCAGACAGTAGTCGATATCCCCTTAAAGTGAACATTGGTTTTGCTTCGGCTCTTATATTATTAATAATAAAAGTGAATGAAATGAATGCCAACATCTATAACATCCCTAACAGTCTCTCTCTCTCTCTCTCTCTCTCTTCTATTCTGTCAGTCTGTTCGCTATCAGTGGAGTACTGGAGCAGTGGCTGCACCGGAGCGGAGGAGCGTTAGTTCGCTTTTCTTTCTTATTTTCGGATTAAAAGATTAAAATATCAAATAATTGAATCAATTTTTGTGTAAAACAGTGAGCAATAACTCAATTCCTTTACTCATCTACTCATTGAGTAATCCATTCAGTAATTCATGATTTACTCCCGAATTCTCGTATTATTTGAGAGCTCTTATGCAGTGAATTATTTTCGGGTTTTTATTCTCTATAAAAATTGTTTCGCTTTTTATCAAAAGAATACAGAATTGAATAAAAATGTTTCCAATAGTGGACCTAAATATCACACAATTTATGAATTGAGTGTATTTTGTGTGTATATACTGTTTATATACTAACATAACAGTGCCATCAGAGCTAACAGAGCTAAGGCACTAACATCTTGAGAGTTTCCCATCTGATGGTCGCTAAAAGTGCATTATTTCCATTAAGACCTGTTGAGGCAGAAAATAGGGAAGTCGTGATTGACTGCATTTACACATTAGCACTGGTATTGCCATACAGTTACTGAACCAATACAACCAATATATGCAGATATACCGCAACACAAACTGGTAGAGCGTTTCTAAATTCACAGATACTGTTATCCCACATTCGGTAGGCGCGCAAACACTCAGTTTCCAAACTCCCGAACCTCCCCTTTGGCTTCCGATCCCCTCTTTAGAACAGATAGAATGACTACCAAAACATTTATTGCATTATTTGCGGGCATTCTCTCAAAAATCAAAATGCGGTCGAAGTTCTAAATGAAAAATCCCGACCAATGTCTGAATGAAATGCAAGAGTTGAGCAAATATTTGATAAAAATTAATATAACAGTAAAGAAGTGATGGGTTGCCAGGCATTCCATTATTCCATAAACACATTACAAGTAATTTGTTAAACATTTATCCATACAATTGAAACAATTTGTCAAATCTGTGAATATTCACTAAACTCTCATTCAATGGCAATAATCTGTTGTTTTGATTCTTATTTTTAAAATATTATTATCCATTGATTTTGGAAAATATAATAGGATTGTGAAGAGAGAAGCAGTCTTTAGGCGCACACTTGGCGATCATGTTTTGTAATATTCAATATAAAAAGAGAGGGAATGAGATGTTGAGGTTGTGCTCAATGAGAGCCACATATAGTGAGAGATATATTAAATATATTTTTTACCACTAAAAGCAGTGCTGAAGAGAAGGGAATAAATTTGGGGTAAAATTTTTGGATGAAATAAAAAGTTGGTCAGAGTTTTGGAGCAAATGAACAGAACTTTGGGCTCGAATTGCGACAGTTATATAAAAATGACACAAAAAATACAAAACTAAACAATGGGTTCCTCTCTTTGCTCTTCTCTTTCACTGTTAATGTTGAGTACGACTACAATGGAAGCGCTTTTTATTCTGTAGACCTAATGGGACTACACGTAACCAAAAACTTCTTTCAATATAATGTTCCCAAACGTAACATTCTTTACAGGTGTGGTCGTCAGGCCTTTTGCACAGGACTCTCGGTGTTTAGCGAACGTTTGATGTGTTATATTCATTGTGTCATAGTTTGTATATTTAAGCCAACAGTTTGTCTAATGTTTGAAATGAAATGTATTTTAATCTGAGAGGAATCGCCGCTCACTCAGAGAGGTTGAGGACTTCAGGCCTTTTCTCTTCTTTTTCACTTAACCTCAACTTCTGAAACATTAACGAAGTGTTCGCCTTATCATCAATACATATGTCCTTTGCTATGGGCTCACAAAGAATCAGTCATTCCATCAAACAAAGAGAGAGAAAGCGCCGGCAGTTATTCGTTTTGACAATCAAACTAAAGATCGAACAGACATGTCATCAGGAGATAGGAATGGAATCTATTGATCCATAACTCACTTTGTTTTTGCTCACAGAATGATATTTTTTTTTGCTTACATTAGTTGCTTATCATAAATAAGTAGATCAGAGATGAGACCCGAAGCGCACACTTCCAGTGCTTCCAACAACTTATCGGTTCTTTTTTTGTGTGTCGGAGACTAAAAGATATCTTTTGATGTTTTTCTTAGTCATCTTCTGGTGCTTTAATGTTGTGCTCATATGAATGGCTCATTTGAGGTGCGCTTTCATCTCTTTGAAGGATTAAATGAATACCAGTTTATAAGACATCAGTTTTTTAAGTTTTAAGTTATTTTTTATAATATATTTTTGTTGTTTTAAAGAAGAGAGAGAACAGTACTATAAGAGCTAACAGTCCTTTCGATGACCTTTTCTGATATCGACTAATATTTTTTCGTGAAAAAAATAGAAAGATTTTGTTTGTTATCAGTTTTTGATCCTTATGTTTGCAACTCATCTCATGCAGAGAGTGATGTCCTTTAGTAAACTATACCGGGTATTAGGTATAGGTAGACAGAGAGCACAGTCCAGTTCGTGCAATCAGTAAAGTACATGTTTTCAAAAAGCTGGACATCAGTGCCGGCAGGCATTGCTAGTCATACAATGGAATCCTTCAGTATTTCAGTTCAAATGCCTATCTATTGCTTGCATTGCATTGCAATCCCAATCAGTGTTGCATTTTCTGCAATTTTGCAGTTCTGGTGCTTTAGATCCAACAGTAGGCCCAGCATTGCCTTCACTACCAGTGCTGACAATATTGGTATAGAAAGTGTTGAACAAAGCCTTTCTTCACAGAAAAAGCGGTACAAAACCTAAAATTCAGTGAAACATCACTGCATTTGGTATTCGCCTCATCGCACGCGTCACTTCAAATTCCGGACAAATGTGTTCCAGATCTGAGATCTTGTGTTATACACCTGTGCTGTATATTTGCTGTATATTTGAATTTTTATTTATCTCTATGACCTGAGGCTGTTTACGGATTAAAAAAGGATTACTGTCCGTCCCCTCTCTCAGTGCAATAGCAACAGAATCTGGAATTCTGTCTATAATAGAGAGCTTTTAGTAGTTAATGGCAGAGAAGAGAGACATTGGAAGCGGTAAACAATGCGTTGAATGTGTTTGCAGTTTGTGGTTATAATGAAGAGCCAGTGAATCCCGATTTGTTGAAATTCATTCCCAGTGCTTATCTCCACCCATTCCACTCCCATAGCTCGCATCCGCGCACAACTTGATTGACTCGGTGTTGGTTCTGGCAAATCGTGGAAAACAGTTGGAAACATATCTCTGTCAGTCAACACAATCACAATCAAAGCACTGGCTTTTGAGCCAATGTCCTCCTGTAATCCATTCGCTTCTGGAGGCTGCCATCAGAGTGTCGGCGGCGGCCATCCGGCGATGGCGTACCTCAAGCCGAGCCCCTACTCCATGAACGGCATCGCTGGCCTCACCTCTTCTGGTTCAGTGGATCTCTTACACCCGAATGTCGGATATCCCGGTATGTATTGAAATGCTATGAAATAAGTGATGAATTCAACTAATATTTCAATTCAATGATCAGTATATTTGAAGAGAAGATATTTTATTGACAATAACCTCATAATCCGAATGTTATTGCTTTCGCATTGATCTTATAGACCATACCATAGGCCGGGTTGTCATATATCTGAGTGTATGTCAGAGTGTGTATGTGTGTGAGAGAGTGTGCGGGGGTTTAACTTAGAGACCGAACCAACACCTGTCTCAGGACTCAGTAGTACTATTGATATACCTTTTCTCACGATTTTTCGATTCAATAGCACTGAATGCGATTGAATACAATTTGAATACAATTTTGGAACTTTAAGACCAAAGAGAGACTATAGGAGACCATAATCTTTAACAATAGTGAACAACTTGTATATAAAAAGTGGAGTTCAGTAGAGTTGGAGTTCCAATAGGACTGAACACCACAGTCCAGGCAATGGCAACAAACGTCTCAATTTTGGTGACCAACTAAACAACTTTTTTCTTTTATTTTCCATTCATTTCGTTACTATTGAATGCCTTTCTCTCTTAAATCTGCAACACTTATAGCCGGAAGCGGGGAATTAGGATTACTGTCGGCCACAAAACACAGCCCACAATATAATTGCTGACCAACACTGAGAATGAGATACACCTCCGCCACCACCACCTCATACCTCGCGCTCAACTCAATATCAGTGCCAAACAATGAGCCCTTTGCCTGCTTTCTGAATGTCAGCCCAATTGTAGTTAAAAATAAAAAGAGCACTAAATCTGCGAAATATATATAATTTTCCAACAATTGAGACATAAATGTGTTTGAAATACAATATACTCTATATTATAGTGAATGTGGAAATGGAGTAAATTTGTGGCAAAAGAACCGTATAATGAATCCAATGCTAGACTAGTCAGTCATTTCATTACCTTTTTTTAGTGTTGTTTGCAATGAAGTGGTTTTTAAGTGAAAGTTTCACATCCAGTCCATACCTATCCATACTTGTGCTCAACGCATATGCAATAGCATACCAGAGCTATTGAATCGTATGCTTTCCTAATGCATGAAAAAGTTGTTTTTTGAGTTTATATTTCTTTTTTAAATGTTAGCAAAAACTCTGTTTTTATATTATTTACACAGAATTCTAAGAAAAACACTCATTTGGTTTGCAATTGAGAATTACATACATTCTATACAATAGACTACTATTTGTTCGGTAAACGCAGTCAGTGTTGGACTTGAATCCAAAATAAGGGATTTATCTATTGAGTGAGTGATGCCATATATCAGAACATACTTTCCATTGCCTTTGCTCTGCAAATAGTTTTGTGTCATTTTTGCACAAATTATTTGCTGCCTATTCTCTACTCCTATTCCAAACACTACTTACACCAGCGATTCGAGGGCTGGACTTGAAGTAATTGTATTAAATATAGTTATATTCCTCAGAGGGTTAGGCCTCTAAATGCGAAGTCAATAGCAATGAAACTTAATTTAACAAACATTTAGATTAGTAGTGATTTCCATATAATGATAGAAACATTAAACTAATGGATCGAAAAAATGTTATTATTGTTTGGAATTTAATTATTTAAATCCATTAAAAGGATTCCTCTTTTTTATTATTGACAATAGTGTGCATTGCAATGCATTGTAGTGTAGAATATGTTGAGATGACTATCCAAGGGCTGAATTAGAAAAGCATTTCTGGTATACATTGTATTGATTTGCAGAACTATTTTGCATTCGAACCCAATCCTGGGATCAGTTCTTCCATAATAAGAAGTTTTTGCATATTTTCATTTTGGGAGAACTGGTTAAAAAAAATTATGGGACGCCTATTATATGAGCCATCTCTGGGCTATTAGTGCCCGGATCTGACCGATGTATGTCCACAAAGAATGCAGAGTATGTGCTGTGATATTGAGTTGAGTAGGAACTGCAGGTGCGGATAGGTTTAAGCAGGTATTGGATATGGAACTGAGCGAACATTCCTTCTATTATACTGGTGTTTGCACAGCCAGTTTCAGTTTCATGCGGACAATGCTTCTGTTGCTTACCTTTTTTCAGAGATGATCCTTATGTCAGAAGCAATAGATTTTTTCTTGAATGTTGAAAACATGTCTATTCTATTGTGCAGTAAACGTAAAAAACTTAATCTTTTTCTTTCTTTTATAAGTTTGTGTTCTTATAAAATATAAAAATAGAGATTATATTCGTTTGTTATATTCGTTAGGCATAAACAGCACCCGATCTAACAGAGCAGAGGCCGTGTCGGGTGCAGACAATTTGCAGGTTATGTCAGTAATGGAGTTATGCAAAGGAAAGCCATACCATATCTAGTATTTTCATACATTCAGATCAATCTATTATATTATGCTTTTCCTAATCTCATATCAGAAGAAAAGAGTGGCTGTCGGGAGACGTTTTCAATGATTGAAACCAATCATATGAATCCCATATCCCGGTCCTCTCTGTGCTCTATGGCATACATATTATAACTGGAAAACTATTAATATCACAAATACAGGATTAAAGGTTGGCTGACTGGGAGGGAAAACCTTATATAAGATATTTTGGTTGAGTGCGAGCATCGTTGACAAGCAATTGAATAGTCGTATAGCGATCTACACCCGAATGCCAGTCCGATATACCTTTTGAGTCGTTCGCTAATCCTTCAGCTGTTATGCCTGCATATGGTATGGCCGGCCGACAGGACTCGACCCGCGTGTGAAACCACTGCTATATCGCAACCGACAGTTGGATTAAATCTGTTTGAAAGCGTTTTTCACTTCTATTACTGCCACTACTGCTCCCCAAATATAAAACAACAATAGATTTCATTTCAGTCTATAGTTTGGATCTATTACTCGACAATTCACTTCTTTTATAGTTTGCAAGACTTACAGTACTTTTCAATCAAATCCCAACGTTTGCTGTTTTTCTGCTCAAAAACATTTTACTCTAAACTTCTAACGTATTTATGAAATGACTGTCGAATTGCAAACAAATTTCAGCCTATAATTCGGTTTTAGATATGTTTAGCAACTCTTAAGAACATAATTGGGTTTAAATTATAAGACTATTATATAAAGCATTGCATTACTAGAGTATAGCAATCAAACCAATCAATTATGCATTCATTGAAAAAAGTTGACAATTCTTTTAAATTATTTTTTAAATTTATTTATCAATTGTTTTAATATCATTAAGGAATTCCTTCTCATATTCTAGACATGTATTTGGGGGCCATTTCACCCAACGGTCCGAATCAGCCCCCGAGGAAACAAAGAAGAGAAAGAACTACATTCACAAGAGCACAGTTGGATGTATTGGAAGCGCTGTTCAGTAAAACCAGATATCCCGACATCTTTATGAGAGAGGAAGTGGCGCTCAAAATCAGTTTACCCGAGTCTAGAGTCCAGGTAGTGATGGCACTGGAATGGCATTCAATGAGAGCTAATTCACTAATGGATATGAATTTCATTGAATTGATAGGTTTGGTTCAAAAACAGAAGAGCAAAGTGTAGACAACAGGCACAACAGCAACAGAACGGCACCGGCAGTACTACAAAGACTAGACCAAAAAAGCCAAAGAGTCCACCGCCGCCCGGATCGGCCACGAGTTCGCCGCCGGCGTCTATACATAGGGGAGACTCTCCATACAAACCTCCGTCGTTACCGAACATCACTTCTGGCGGAAACGTCGGAAACCCTTTATGTTCTTCCGTTACCTCACATAACAATTCAAGGTTTGCATCAATTCTTTGCTTTCAATCGATTTATTCATAAATTCTGTTGAAATTCATTGGAATTATAATGAATTGTTTAAAGTCTTGATAATTGATTGGATGTATTGACTGAAAGACTGTTGTGTTTCAGTGCCAACACTTATAGTTCCATTTGGAGTCCCGCTGCTATCGCTCCGGTATCGGACTTAATGTCTGGTAATAGCTGTATGCAGAGGGCGGCGGCCGCCTACCACCACCACCCGATGGCCAGCAGTGCCCCGCAAACTAACGCCTCGTGTTATCCGCCTCAAAGTTATGGTCCCGGGTCTGCATATCATTATGGAAATATGGATTACCACATGTCGGCAATGCCTCATCACACGCATCAATTAGGCGCCGTTACCACTATGGCCTCCGCTCTCAATCAAATGACTGGCCCTAACATGAATTCCCATATGAATATGTCTTCACATGGTTTACACGGTGCCAGTGCTCGCTCTCCGCCCATCAACGGCGGCATTCCTTCACCTAATGATTGTCTGGAATACAATCCGGACACCAAAGCCGGGAACTGGAAGTTTCAAGTGTTGTGAACATTACTGTCGACTATATTATTGACATTTTGTACATTAAATTACATAAACAGTCATTTCCACAACAATTCACTACTTTTAAGAGAAAGATAAAGATTTTTAAGATTACGGCTAGACTTGAGATAAGGACTCGAATTCATTATTTAAAGTAACTATCGGTACATAAGAACTACTTCTTATCCTATATTTAAATCAATGTATCACTCAATACAAGTAAAGCTTATGTGCCATCGAATACAAGATCTCATTATTAACTAATGTTTTAGAGAGAAAAATGTGAAAACAATTTAATAATAATTAAAAAAACAGAAAGACTTTTAGAGCACTTTATGGGAAAGTAAGCTCTGGTTATCTAACCATTCATTGACACAAAAGTATATAAAAAGAGATATTTATATGATATTTAAGGTACTTATTGTGCGGTTTTTTATTGTTTTGATCCGAATTGAGAGGATTATAATTGTGTGGTTCTGTAAATACTATAAATAATTAGTTATAATAACTACTATTCTATTCAATACAAGGAGTAAAATATGATTTTAAAACTAATACTTAATGTTATTATTTTTAGTGTTATTTTGAGGAAAAAAATAAACTCTTTTTTGCTTATATTGAAAGCCACACGAATTGATAAAAGAAATTAATTTTGATTTAAGAAAAAAATAAATAATTAAATAAAGAATTGAATTTTCATTCCAATAATTAATTGTAAATAAATTTATTATTTTATCTGAAAAAAAATCTATAACTAACTGATTGAGAATACAGGGTATTATATATTGAAATTTTTTTATCAGAACTTTTGTCAATTAAGTGTAAATTATAGATAATTTGGACTAAAAATTATAAATTATTTGCAAAACTCGACTCTAGTGTTGAAGTTCTATAGAAAATATTCTCAAAAAAATAAAATCAAAAACTTTTATCATTTTTTAACTGACAACTCAATAACTGGTAATTAATTTGTTTTATTTTAAGAGTTTGTAATAAAATCTGACATTAATTAAGCAGAAGATATGTAATGATGAACACGAAAATCAATTAATAAAATACAGAAACGAAAAAAAACTGATCAAAAGTAATGATTTCTTGGGTAAGAATATACCGGCAATTATTCGTTTGCCTTTAAGGCCATCACTTGTCATAAATCAAATGCTGAAAACCTTTTTTTTCTAATAAGACTTTTCTCTATAATATACTAAAGAATTTATCGTTTGAATAATTATTTAAATGGAAATTATTTTAGAAGATCTTTCTGTTTGTTTCTATTGATAAGTTGAGCACTTTTTTGCCCATTTCTTAACTGATTTAGTTCTCAAATAACTTGTTTAATGAGAATATTATTTCATTCATACATTGGATTAGAAATTATTAACATTTTTCATCGAAATAACTGATTGTTAAGTAAATACTATTTATTATAAATAAATTATTAATTATTATTGAATTAATATTTTAAATTTATGCCAATAATAATGGTTTTTAATATAATTAATGTTTTTAATCAAATGAATT
>JAQIYF010000373.1:0-10395 GCA_034700865.1 Oribatida sp. Gr-Ori-00025
CGATTTATTTCATTACCGGTTAGTCCCAAATATTTTAATGACTGACTTCCCGACCCTTTGATCACAATATTTGTTATAAAACTTTTATAAATAGTTTTCAATCAAATGATTCAAATCTTAAGTTATATTTATTGATAAAAGCATTGGATTTCCAGAGGTTTTCAGCCCTAAAGCAATACTTTTTTGCATATATTTAGCGAAACAACGCCTAAAATGTGTTAATTTATTGACAAATCATTTATTGAATAAATCAAATAAATTAAGACTTGTTTTCGCGTGTCTTCACTAAATCATATAAAAAGTTCAGAATTAGTGTTCAATTCATTTGGATTTTTTGATAATTATTTGATAAAACATTAAATTTAAATCATATTTGATTTGATTTATGATTTGATTGCAGATTATGTTTAGTAAATAAAATCAAAATCCCTTTTAATTATATATGATTTGAATAGTTTTGAAATGATTTGTCGCAAAAAAACTTTTCGGAAATACATTTTGAATTTCAGAAGCGATTCACTGATAGTATTATTGTTATTGAATTGAAGGGGGAGTTCATCACAAATACCTTAAATAGCTATTAAATTAATATAAGAGTTATGGGAGGGTTAGGGTTAGGGTTGCCTTTCCTCTATCCGTGCATTGATGTCCTTATTTTATGCATAAAATTGTGATTTATATAAATGTTGGGTTAAATATTTTGTTTTAGTTGAATGTTTAAACATTTTATTGAATAAGTTTTGAATTTGTTTTAATGTCAAAAAAGTGTAAAAACGATAAAAATCACAATTAATTCGCTGAATAATATAATATTTCAAATATTATATATTCAGGAATATAATCAGGGAATGTATGCATTGATATATTCATATAAGTAAATGACCCAAAGTTTGATTATATGAATTGAATTAAATTAATCAGGATGCTTTTTTTATTATAATCAAAACTGTTTTCAAAATAAACCGATCACCCTGCTCTTACTGTTGTGTTACACCTGCTTCTCACCTGCCCTTCTTGTATGTATTATATGAAAGCAGAGATGATCAAGGTTATCAAAATGAACAATTCAACCAAATAATAGGTGTTTAAAATGTTTGCTATAAATAGTTTATAAAACTTTTATTTTATTTGAGTTCTACCGCCGGCCCACCCCTTCCCCCCAACTGTCACCCATCGATGCAATTAATTGTTAATTAAATGAAAGCAAAATGATTCGGGTGTTTAGCTATGATTCTCCGATTCATTTCACACCAAATATTTTGAACTGAAAATAGTTTTATATTTATTTCAACGTTTGGAGCGTTTGATCAAAAGTCAGGTCATTTGAGACATACCTGAAGAGCAGGTGCAGCGCAAGACTATAACCGTATGGCCGGAGATAATTGGCTTTCTATGTAATAATAGTAGTGATAATCAAAACTATTTTTTTTTACATTTGATAGGAATATAATTGTTTTGAAAGCTTTTTTGCGGTCTTTAATCAAACAAAAAAAGTGTTAATTTATTTCACTTTCGGATATGTTTTTGATTTTTACCCTTAAATCCATTTATTAATTATATTTATTAAACAATTTTCACTGAATTTCAAATTTATATGAGTTATAGAATTCTATGAATTGATCTTCGATTTAGAGAAACTGTTAGATATTGTATTCCATAAACTTTTTTTCTGGGAATCAGTGGATATCCCGGGGCATCCGTGTGGGCACTGGTGGCCAAAGCTAATGCTATCTTTGATAATTTGAAAATTAGACAAAAGGAAAGAACTATAAAATTATAGCAATAATTCAAACACTCTTTTGAAGAATGTTTTAATACCTTTGCAAAAAACGTGATCTTAATTTGTTTTGCAGAGTTTGCCACTAATACCCAGGTCTCACATCCAATGCAATAGTATTTCCATATTTTTTCCATTTTATTATATAATAATTTTTATTTTTCATGCTCTCCCTCTCCTCTCCCCTCCTATTTGTTTATTAAAACAATTAAGAAATTACTATATTTTTCACTCCGGAATCGAATTAAGTGCCGACTTGTGTACCCCTTATTTCACGTATAACGTGATAAATGTTAGGTTTCGTTGTTTTAATACACTTTACATTATAGTCAATAAAATGGACTTTTATTTTGTTATTTAAAATATATTTTCAATTTTACTACAATTTGCTTAAACTTTATTTGGCTGTGAATTTAAATTATTTAAACGAAAATTTTTTGCCAATTATTGACAACTTTTTTAATTTAGTTGTATTTTATGGCTATTTATGGTATTCTATAGATTATATGGAGTCGTGTTGTAAATGATTTCACACTTTAAACAATTGGGTTTATCTCAAAAAAGATCTTCAATTTTCTTCTAAACTTAGAAAACATTAATATAATCGCAGAACAAATGCCTTTCCATATAACACACGATTAAATAGTTTTGCTGTACATTGAAAACAAATCGTTATATAATATTTGTGTTTCTACTTATCGATAGATCTAATATTAATTTTATTTTAAATTTTGAAATAATATTATAGAGAAAGCGAATGATTAATGATATTCAGTCTCTGATATTATATCAAAAGTAGGGATGAAATGACTTTAACTCACTTTCTATTTTCAAAATCACTTTTAAATCGGAAAATCCATAGAATTAGCCGTTAAGTGAAAAGGCAATACATTATAGAAATGATGTCTCGAATCAGTCTATCATTAAATCGATTCTTAGCGTAAACTTCTGTTTCCTCTTCTCATTCACATTCTCTCAATTGGTCTGAGTTTTGATTCTTTTTTTGACTCTCTTTTGGTTTTATAATAAATACAATATTTGAGAAGACATGAGAAAAAAGTAATAATACTGTAATCGGAATGAGTAATAGTCACGGAATAAACAATATATGATATGAGAGGAACGAGAGTTGGGTTTAGGTCTGAGGAGTAATTTCAACAAATGTTCGGTTAGGGAGTTGTAAAAAATCGATGTCTAAACTACTGGAGCCCTCACTTCGGCCAATGATAACATCAGACATGACATCGCAATCATATCCTCAAAAATATATTGTTCTTCACATTCCTCAGGAGTCAGAGTTAGGGACAGATAAGTCTAACCAATCTATTGTTGCAAACCATGTGCACAGATAGTGATGGAGAGGGAGTCTGTCTTAGCACTGAGATTGTCATCCTTTCCCCTCATATTTGTTGTATTATTAGACACAGGAATGAGAACTGATATCTGGTTAGGAGTACCGTTCACTTTCTATTCCTAACTTATTGTGTGTTTTATTAGACTTTTCATACATTGCATAGAAATATAAGTGAAAATAATTTCACTCTTTTTATTGAATCATATTTTCCTGACTTTTGAGAAGTGACTCAAAATATGGATCAATAATTTGGGGAAACATTATAAACTGTTGGGGAATAGGAATGACTACTAAAAGCTTATATTAAAAACTAAATTAAGACTAATGTCTGAAAAGGAAAGGATTTAAAAACTCTGTTCTCTATTTGTTCTGCGAAAATACCTTTAGAATTGCAGAAAATTCTTAGAAAAAAGTGAAATAATGTTTTCCATTTCGAAGTGAATCTAAAATAATAGGATGTCTTTTAATGTGTTTTCGAATAACTTTTATGGAAATTCTTTACATAAATGTATGAATGCTTTCCATTAGAAGGCATTCATGTGTTTGACATTGAATTTGCATTAATCTTGAAGTGAATTCTCTGCGAATAATAAGTAATTTTTCGATACATTCCTCAGAACATACTTTGCGTTGGCGTCGAAGACCTTACGTCCCGGTCAGGTATACCGGGTGTCGGTGACAGTCTATCGATCGAATCTACCGATAACTGTGAGGGCGTCCATACAGAGGAATGGCATCGAATTGGCGTCTTCTGTTCAAGAATGCAAAGAACGCATTCCGGAGACTCTACTACTGCGGGTTCCGCCGACTTCCAGACCCGGAACCTATAAGTTGAGAGTCGAGGGCAATGTGAACGGAGTGTTGGGCGGCACCGCCTTCTATAACGAGACTTATCTGCAGTTCTCTCAGCGGTCAATGACTATATTCGTGAACACAGACCGACCCGTCTATATGCAGGGACAGACAGTCCGGTTCAGAGCCATTCCCATCACTACAGATCTGAAAGCCTTTTCTGACGCCATCGACATCTATATGCTTGACCCGCGCGGGGCTATTATGAGGCGATGGCTCTCCAGACAAAGCAATTTAGGTATTCATTCACTCATTTATTTTTATTACTATTCTCTCATTGAAGGGGTCATTAATTTGTTGTTTTTTGACAACTCTTTCGACTGTCAGGTGCTGTCAGTCTCGAGTATCCATTGTCTCTCCAACCGGTTTATGGCCAGAATTGGACGATACGTGTTGTGGCTCAGGGACAGGTGGAGGAGAAACAGTTTGCTGTTGAAGAATATTGTGAGCAATCATTCATTCTTTTAATAATATAATTGATTTAATGTTTGGGAAAGGTTTGAGAGAAAGGAAAAAAGGAAATGCATTAGAATTTCTGAGAGTAGAGCAGAAAATGTTTGATATATTGTCTTATATTATAAATACATTAAATCTGTTGTAAAATATTATAAATCTTTTCTCATCTCTAATCGAAAAACAATATTTTCGCTGACTTTGGATGAGATGTGAAGAGAAATAAATGTATTTTTTGTGCGAATCTATAAAAAGGCTTATAATCTGAGAATTGAAGGGCAGAAGTGAAGTGAAGAATATTTTTGTTTTGTTTGTTATCACAGATCAGACCAGATTTGAAGTGAACGTATCGATGCCGGCATTCTTCCTACAGACAGACAGATATATCTACGGCTCGATTATGGCTAAGTGAGTGATAATCTGGTGATTACTGATCACAAAGACAGTAGACATGAGATGCCATTCCCAGAGATTTATGGATTCATTTGAATGTTATTCTTAACTTAGTTTCACGAGTGGTGTTCCAGTTGTGGGGAATCTAACGATTTTGTATACATTGGTCTCATCTAACAAACAAATGGTTTCCCAAAACTATTTCGACAGACCGGCCATTGAGACGACTGAGCGATATGTGAGAGAAAGAGAGAACAACTGTCTGTCTGTCTAGTGATTACTTATATTACTGTTTATTAATTCAGTTCAAAGGGTATTACGAATTCCGACGTCCAATGTCTGAAATAGTGGACCAATTGGGCGGTGGGTCGGGAGTGGACGGCGCAAAGATAACAGTGACTGCGTTTGTCGGCGAACGGTTCCTAAACCTGATATACTCGGGTCACGCGCGCGCCTACATCTTCAGCTCGAAATTGAAACTCAAGTTCTTGGGCTCAACACCACAAGTGTTCAAACCTCCGATGCCTTTCAAAGCATACGCCGCCGTCTCGTTCAACGACGGATCGCCCCTTCCCTTCGATCGACTGATTTACGAGAAGCTGGAAATCCGGCCTCGAATTCAGTTCTACCGAAGCGGGTCTAAGAGTCTTCAGTCAAAGATGGTTCCGATGTCTTTAGTACACCCGGGGCTCTGGGAGATAGAGGTGAACCTGAAGACAGAGCTGAACGACAAGCGACTCATAGATGACGTCCACTACTTAGCTTTGGACGCCTTCTTCAAGGATGCGAACGGAGAGTCGATTCGGGCGCCAGAGCTCAGGGCTTACGCGACGTACTCCCCATCCGAGCGATTGATTCAGATCTCGACGTCCACTAAACAGCCGAAAGTCGGCGAATATATCATATTTCACGTCCGAACCAATTATTACGTGAAGTTATTCTCTTATGTAATCATTTCGAAGGGAATGGTTCTGATCACCGGCAGAGAGGAGATGACGTCCACTATAAAGACATTCGCAGTGAGTCTGTCGCCCGAAATGGCGCCGACCTCTACGATACTCATCTATGATATCGCACGGGGAGGCGAAGTGGTGGCCGATTCCCTCACATTCCCAGTGGACGGCATCTCTCGGAACAACTTTACCGTCACTCTCAACAACAGGAAAGACAAGACGGGAGACACGATTGAAGTGGTAGTGTTGGGACAACCGGGAACTTATGTCGGCCTCTCGGCGCTGGACAAGGATTTATATACTCTGCAAGTGATGGGAAATCAGTTCAATTACGCGGACGTCTTGCGGAAAATGAGTACTTTTGACCACTCGGACAATGCGGACAACGGGACTCTCACTCATATGTGGCTCTCCAGAGATGGAAGAGTCGATCGATTTCTGCACTTTCCGTCTCCTACTTATGGAATCGATGCGAACAAGACTTTTGAAGTAAGAAATGAAATGAAAATAATAAATGAATTCCTTTAACATTGAAAATAAATTTCTTTTTATTGAATCAAATGTTTGAAAACTAGTGTAAAGTATAGTAAAGAATGTGAAGAATAGTAAAGAATAAATGGAAAGCAGTTTAGAGAGGCTTACAGTTGACGGCAGTTAACGATCTCTTAAGCAAATGAATGACTTTTTTTAACATCACTTCTAATCCTCTCCAAAAACAAAGCATTAGAACTGCTATTGAGTTCTCAAACAGTATTTCATTCAATATTAGTCTATATTTTGTTGAAACGACTTATAATTTATTGAATAGTTTTATGAATTTTTATGTATTTTATTCACGCAATTAATGGGTTTAGAGATTAAGTCATTTATATGTAAATTAAATAACTTTTAAATGGTTTTCATTAGAACTGACGGGAAATTTGTTTTATGTTTACTAAACAATAATTAAATTAATATATATTTAAAGCAAACAATGCATTGAAAGCAGAATTGTTTTAGTTATGAATTGAGAGAATCCACTGAACAGTGACTTTATTTTCAGAAATGACTTTATTTTCTTTGAGTTTTACTCAACTCTTAAAACATATAATCTTTTATAGAAACCTATGTTTAGTGAAAAATAACTTTAACTGCATTTCAATTCAAGTATTCATTACTTATTTATATTCCGAATGTATTTAAATGTATTTCAAAATCTTTCAGATCTTTTGATTTTTCAATTTGTTTTAAAAGTTCTAAAAACTCAAACATTTTTTGATTATACGTTAACTTCAGGTTTAACTGAATTATTCACTTCACTTAACCACAGTATATATGACTGTCTTTATCCTCCCTGTGCTCAGAGCGCTGGTCTGGTTATCTTCACTGACGCTAACGTAACACAAAAGGAGGACAACTGTAACCGAACGCAAGGACTCCTCTCCTGTTTGGACGGAACGTGTTATCACTCATCCAAGTCTTGCGACGGGAGGTTCGACTGTAGGGATGGCACTGACGAGGGCTCGTGTAAGCACTGAACCAATTATTTTCATATCAATTCTGGCGTTAGTTTTGCTTTGAAAACAAGCTTTTAATTAACACTTACTTAACATTAGTTTGATTTGACTTTTGCAACACTTTTCCCACAAATACTAATATATTCTAAAACTCTAAACAACTCTAAAAATATTTCTTAATTACAATGAATTGAAGCGAAAAATTCAATTATTATTATTAAGAGAAGAGTTTAGGGAATGTCTGCCAAATGTAAGCAAAAATTTGATTTGTTTTATGATATTCAGGCCCTGAGAAGGATGTCTACAATTTGGCTCAGTTTCGGATGAGTCGTACCAATCGATTGCAGCGTTTGTATGACAACACCTGGCTTTGGAAAGACATCAATATTGGGTTAGAATCGGAATAAGGAATTCCTTCCAACAGTTGTGTTGGGATAGCAATGACACTAACTCTGTGTTCACTTGTTTCAGAGCTTTGGGTTACTATATATTCAAAGCTCCGGTGCCTAACGCACCGGTGACTTGGATTGTGAACGCTTTCGGCATGAGTTCGACCAATGGGTTCGGTATTCAACAGTCAAACATAGAGTACTCGAGTGTTCGGCCCTTTTATATGAATGTTGAGATACCGTCCGTTTGTATGATTGGCGAACAAATCGGTGTTCGGATAAGTATTTTCAATTACCTTCCCTACGAAATAGAGGTGATTGTGGTGTTGGCGCGCTCTCCAGACTATAAGTTCGTTCACGTGGAGCCGTTCGGCAGAGTTCAGGTGAGTTGTGGGGAACGGGTGGACAGCCATCAAAATATACTAATACAATATTTGTGAATCACAACAGTCCTACAATCCGAGGACATCGTTCGGACAGCACCAGCACCTGATTCTGGTATTTGATTAAACATTGATTGATATTCCTTTTAGGAATGATAGGAATACCCACTACTTATCCACTCCTCTCCCCTCCAGATATATCCGGGCCGAACGTCAGTGGTTTATATGCCAATAGTGGCCCAACGGTTGGGTGATATCAACATCACAGTCATGGCTAAGACACAAGTGGCCAAAGATATCGTCACCAAAAGCATTAGAGTAGAAGCGGACGGAATGCCTCAGTTCACCCACACGTCGGTTGTCCTCGACTTATCTCAAGGCGCGTATCTAATCAAATACCTGGAGACCAATGTGACGGAAAGCCCGATCATTCCGTACCGACAGGAGCGCCGGTATGTGTTCGGGTCGAACAGAGCCAAGGTGTCAGTGGTGGGCGATGTGGTGGGCCCTGCCTTTCCTACAATGCCTATGAATGCGACGTCAATGTTGAGGAAGCCGTTCGACTGCGCGGAACAAAATATGTTTAACTTTGCTATCAATATGTATACCCTTTTCTACCTACGACTGACCGGCCAAAGGCGTTCCGATCTGGAGAAGCAGGCGTTTAAGTACCTGAATATCCAATACCAGAGACAAATGAGTTATAAGAACAGCGACGGGTCGTTCAGAGCTTTTCGATGGAATAATAAGCCCAGTGTTTGGATGACTGCCTTTTGCGCCCGAATCCTACACAAAGCCACGTTCCAGGAGTGGGAGAACTTCCTATACATTGACCCCCTGGTGATCGAGGATGCGATCACATGGCTTCTCAACTTCCAGACCAGTGAAGGCGCGTTCGTCGAGACGTCTCTAATACCGCACAACCGACGGATGAATCTGACGTCAAAAATATCTGGCGATCACTCGAACCTCCGGAACATCTCATTGACGGCTCACGTGTTGATAACTCTGGCCGATGTGCGCGACCTGAGAGGTGACATCGGGGCCAGAGCTGCCACTGCGAGGACAGGCGCTCAGAAGTATTTGGAACGAATGCTTCACATAATTGTCAACTATGAGGACCCGTACGAGTTGGCCATCACTTCATATGCTCTGAGTTTAGTTAATTCGGTGGAAACGGACTACGCGTTCAATCTGTTGGACCAGAAGATGCGCGAAGTGAGTGGAATGCGGTACTGGGGCCGGGAGTCGATACCGCCGCCCAAGACCCAGATCGAGAACAACCGGCCCTTCCTATTGCCCCGACTGCCGCATAAGTACGACTCGTCGAACATCGAGACGACAGCCTATGGACTGTTGGTTCACATCGCGAAACAGGCAGTCATTCAGAAAGAGATCGTCGAATGGCTCAACAATCAGCGCCTCTACGACGCCGGCTGGGCCTCAACCCAGGACTCTGTGATAGCATTCCAGGCACTCATCGAGTATGCCGTCCAGTCCCGGCTCCGGGAAGTGACTGACATTAAGATCACAATCGAAGCGCCGTCTTCTCGCAACTTCTCAAAGAGTGTCCACATCGGGGAAGAGAATCTCTCGCAGCTCCAGGAGTTTGAGATTCCCAACCCGTTCGGCGCCATCATCGTGAAGGCACAGGGCTCTGGACTGGCGATCGTACAGTTGGACGTCCAATACAACGTCGATTGGCCGCACTTACAAATACAACCTCCCATTCGGGCCTTCGATTTGGACGTAACGGCGACTTTCAGCGGAAGAAACAGTTCTCACATAACGTTCCGGTCGTGTCAGCGATGGGTCAACACCTATGAGAGCACAACCAGTGGTCTCACAGTATTAGAGGTGACGATACCCACCGGTTATGTCATTCAACAGCAAGAGTTGGATCTAATGGTGAAGAACACAGGGCTTCGCAACTTAGAAGAGGCGCGCTTTTACGACAGGAAAGTCGTCTTTTATTTCGATTATGTGAGTACTACTCCTCGACCCCACTGTCCAATCAATACATGAATGCATTCATTCTTATTCTTCTCAATCAACAGTTGGATGTCTCGCATACCTGTGTCTCGTTTACAGTCCAGCGCTGGTATCCGGTCGCCAATTTGACCCGTTATATACCGGTCAGAGTATATGACTATTACGCCCCGGGTATGACATTTGCCAATCCATCTCAATATCACTTTGACTTAACTTCTCTTCTCTTTCCTACCAATAGAGCGGTTCAACGAAACGATGTTTAATACACAGAATCTCTATTACCTGAGTGTATGTCACGTCTGTGGGTCCTATCAGTGCCCCTATTGTCCAATATTTAGTGATTCACTCAAACC
>JAQIYF010000374.1:0-10382 GCA_034700865.1 Oribatida sp. Gr-Ori-00025
CTCACATACAAACAAATGTTTTTCTTTTCGATGTTTTAACAGCAGTTTCGTAGACGTGAAGACATCTTTACAGCCATTGGTCAGACATCTGAAGACATGAGACAAAGATTTATGTCTTTCCAAGTCTTTTAAGTCATCAAACACTTCATTGCAATCATTTATATCACAAATAATCGGTTTGCGGTCTGTCCTCTGGTCCACAGTCTGTCGCATAGTCTGTTCCACAACAGGTTCGACACTATTATCAACAGTGAGGCCATGGGTTTGTGTTTGATGTAACTTAAGACCTAATTGTGTGACAAAATCTTCAGTACAGCCATCGATTAAACACCGAATCCTCTGATTAATTGTGTTAGAAGTGGACGGTTTGGGCCTTATTTCCACAAATCGAGTGCTGTTCCAAATGGAACCGGACTTGTGATTGAGTTTCCGGTGGGACCGTAGAAGACATCCGTTGGCAAACTCTTGTTTACATCCATTAATAAAACAAATATATTGTTTGGGAACAGCTTTGGGAAGACTCTTGTTTGTGAAGACTTCGGAAGGTTTTCCCCTATGAATAGACTTTTTATGTACTGCTAGCGCCCATCGGGAGGGGAACTGTTTCATACAGCCATTGGCAGAGCACTGGAATATGTGAAAACCTTTTTGATTGGCTTCTAATGAGTGACTGTCCTTCTGGTGCTGTTTAAGAGCAGACAAAGTCTCGAACAGTTGTTCACATCCAAGCGTATGACAAATATAATTCTCGGGCACAGACTTGTTCTCCGGAGCCTCAACGTTATGAATAGATTTCAGATGGACTGCCAGTGCATTGGCGGTAGAGAACTGATACTTACAGCCCCAGAAACCACACCTGTGCTCACCATTGGCTCCGGGGGAAGACATATCCAATTCGTGGTCAACCCTCTGGTGAATGCGAAGATGATATCGCTTTTTAAACCGTTTTCCACAACCAGGCGCTGGACAGACATAGTTCGCGAGAACAGTCGGGTCATCCACTGCTCCGTACTTTTCATTGAAGACATGCCTTTTGTGATGTTTGTTCAGTTCCACTCCTGTATCGAAACCTTCTTCGCAATCATTAACATTACATTTGAATAGTTTTGTCATTTGTATGACATTTGATGGTTTGTTTGCATTATTGTCTTTATTATCACTCAACTGATCCATGACTTCAATCACTTCATTAGTATTACTATTATTACAATCGGATGACAATGAAGTCTGATTTGACGCTTTGTCCGACTGTTTATCTGTTAATAAAGTATGTCTTCGGGAGTCAGACAATGATTTGCGGCTATTAGTGGGTTGTTCTGAGTCTCTGTCCTTCGGTTGGGCAGCATATGCGTGGAAGACATGGATTTGTTGTCTTAAGGCTTCATAAGTGTAATCCTTCAGACAATCGGGTGATTGTCTTATCATTGGATCAATTGCTAACTTATCGTTGATTTTGAACTGATGGTCAAATTCGGAGACAATCACTGAATCACTGCTATTCTGTTCATCAGATGACAAATAATCAAAGGAATCGTCAGTTTCTTCCAATTCTATGGCATTATCTGAAGACATCTCTACAGAGAGTGTGTCTTCAGAATCAATCACTTCTGGAGTTTTGATAACATTTTGGTTCAAAAGCAATGATTTTTGTGGTATTGTTTCAGTGGCGACGACCTCAGGGTTATAGTCATCCAACCGATGAGTCTCAGGAATTTGGGAAAGGAATAGGAATTTGTGATTGGCTTTCAAGTGAACCATTAGAAGAGATTCGGTGGCATACACTTGATAACAGCCATTAATACCACAATTATATTGTTTGGGAACAGACTTGTCATCGAATGCTTTTCCCCAATGCATAGACTTTTGATGTGCTTTCAAGTCATCCCAAGTGGAGAAGCGATTCCCACAGCACTTGTGGCCCTCCTTCTGGACCTGTTTTGTATCTATTAATAAAGTATGTCTTTGGGAGTCAGACAATGATTTCTGGCTATTAGTCGGTTGGTCTGAGTCCCTGTCCATCGGTTGGTCAGCATCTGTGTGGTGGACATGGATTTGTTGTTGTCTTAAGCCCTCATAAGTGAAATCCTTACAAACAGACGATTGTCTTATCATTGAATCAATTGTTGACTCATCGCTAGTCTTCAGCTTATGATCAGATTCACAGACATTCACAGAATCACTGTTTTTCTGCAAATAAGAGGACAAGTATTTAAACGTGCCGTCAGTTTCTTCCAGATTTATATCATTATCTGTTGACTCCTGTAAACAATGGGTGTCTTCAGAATCAATCACTTCTGCAGTTTTGATAACACAGTTATCCGAAGCTACAGTTAGTCCACAATTAGTTGACTTCTGATGCGCTTGCAATGCATTTCTGGAGGAGAATCTACTCCCACAACAATAGTATGTGTGTCTGTCCTGCTTGTGCTTCCGAAGGGCAGATATAGTCTTAAACAATAGTACACATCCATCAGTATAACAAATATAATTCTTGGGGACAGACGTGTTCTGCAGAACATTCGCGTAATGGACAGACTTCTGATGGACTGTCAGTTCATTACTGGTTGAGAACTCACTCTTACAGCCAATGAAAAAACATTTGAACTGACGGTTGACTCCAATGTTTAATCTGTGTTCTAATAACGTGTGATACCAGAGAGCACTTCCGGAGATAAACCGTTGGCCACAACTTGGAGTACAACAGACAAAGTTCTTGGGAACAGACGATTCACTCATCCCTTTGAAGACATGAGTCTCGTAATGACGCTTCAGATCCACTGCTGTATCGAAACCTTCTTCGCATTCATTAACATTACATTTGAATAGTTTTGTCAGTTTTATGACATTTAATGGTTTGTTTGCATTATCTTTATTATCACTAAACACTTCCACTTCAACACATCCGACGTCAAGTACTTCACTGGCATTATCTGATGACATCTGTAGAGAATGGGTGTCTTCAGAATCAATCACTTCTGCCGTTTTGATAACATTTTGTTTAACATTTAAAACAACTAATGATTTTTGTGGCGTTTTTTTGGTGACGACCTCTGGGTTACAGCCATTGTTAGAGTCAATAGATTTAGGAATGACTTCCCGCTGTTGTAGAGAATCGGTGACAAACACTTGTTTAGATCCAAAAGTACCGCAAATATATTGTTTGGGAGCAGACAAGTCATCCGAAGCTACAGTTAGTCCACAATTAGTTAACTTCTGATGCGCTTCCAATGCATTTCTGGATGAGAAGTCACTCCCACAACAATGGTGTGTATGTCTGTCCTGCATGTGCTTCTTAAGGGCATATATAGTCTTAAACAGTAGAACACATCCATCAGTACTACAAATATAATTCTTGGGGACAGACGTGTTCTCCGGAACAGTGTTATGGACAGACTTCTGATGGACTGTCAGTTCATCACCGGTTGAGAACTCACTCTTACACCCAATGGAAAAACACTTGAACTGACCGTTGATTCCAATGTTTAATCCGTGTTTTAATAAACAGTGCTTCCGGAGAACACGTCCAGAGATAAACCGTTTACCACATCCTGGAGTACCACAGATATAGTTCTTGGGAACAGACGACTTGTTGACTGTGCGCTGGAAATGGATTTGTTTTAATAGTAACCCATTATAAGCGAAATACTGACTAACAGGTGATTGTCTTCTTATCGAAACAGTTGTTGACTTATTACTGGTCTTCAGCTTAGGATCAGATTCGCAGACATTCACCGAATCACTGTTTTTCTTCAAATAAGAGGACAGGTATTCAAACGTGCCGTCAGTTTCTTTCAGTTTTATAGCATTATCTGTTGACATCTGTAAAGATTGGGTGTCTTCAGAATCAATCACTTCTGCAGTTTTGATAACACAGTCATCCGAAGCTACAGTTAGTCCACAATTAGTTGACTTCTGATGCGCTTCCAATACATTTCTGGAGGAGAAGCTACTCTCACAACAATGGTATGTATGTCTGTCCTCCTTGTGTCGGCTACGGGCAGATATAGTCTTAAACAATAGAACACATCCATCAGTACCACAAATATATTTCTTGAAGACAGACGTCTTCTCCGGAACATTCGCGTAATGAACAGACTTCTGATGGTCTGTCAGTTCATTACTGGTTAAGAACTCACTCTTACATCCAATGAAAAAACATTTGAACTGACCGTTGACTCCAATGTTTAATCCGTGTTTTAATAACCAGTGCCTTCGGAGAGAACTTCTGGAGATAAACCGTTTACCACAACTTGGAGCACAACAGACAAAGTTCTTAAGAACAGACGATCCACTCATCCCATTGAAGACATGTGTCTCGTAATGACTCTTCAGATCCATTGCTGTATCGAAACCTTCTTCGCATTCATTTATATTACATTTGAATAGTTTTGTCAGTTTTACGACATTTGATGGTTTGTTTGCATTATCTTTATTATCATTTAATTGATCCATGACTTCAAGCACTTCATTAGTATTACTATTATTATAATCGGATGACAATGAGGTCTGATTTGACCCTTTGTCCGACTCGTTATCTATTAATAAGTGCTGTCTTCGGGAGTCAACCAATGATTTCTGGGTATGAGTCGGTACGTCTGAGTCCGTGTCCATCAGTATGTCAGCATCTGTGTGGTGGACATGGATTTGTTGTAATCCTAAGCCTTCATAAGTGAAATCCTTACAAACAGCCGATTGTCTTATCATTGGATCAATTGTTGACTCATCGCTGGTCTTCATCTTATGCTCAGATTCGCAGACATTCACTGAATCGCTGTTTTTCTGCAAATAAGAGGACAGGTATTCAAACGTGTCGTCAGTTTTTTCCAGTTTTATAGCAATATCTGTTGACTTCTGTAAACAATGGGTGTCTTCAGAATCAATCACTTCTGCAGTTTTGATAACACAGTCATCCGAAGCTACAGTTAGTCCACAATTAGTTGACTTCTGATGCGCTTCCAATGCATTTCTGGATGAGAAGCGACTCTCACAACAATGGTGTGTATGTCTGTCCTTCTTGTGCTTCCAAAGGGCAGATAAAGTCTTAAACAGTAGTACACATCCATCGGTACCACAAATATAATTCAAGTTATGGACAGACTTCTGATGTATTTTCAGTTCATTACTGGTTGAGAACTCACTCTTACAGCCAATGAAAAAACACCTGAACTGACCGTTGACTCCAATGTTTAATCCGTGCGCTAATAACCAGTGATTCCGGAGAGCACTTCCAGAGATAAACCATTGGCCACAACTTCGAGTACTACAGATATATTTCTTGGGAACAGACGATTCACTCAATTGATCCATGACTTCAAACACTTCATTAGAATTACTATTATCACAATCGGATGACAATGAGGTCTGATTTGACCCTTTGTCCGACACTTTATCTATTAATAAGTGCTGTCTTCGGGAGTCAACCAATGATTTCTGTGTATGAGTCGGTTGGTCTGAATGGCTGTCCATTGGAGTGTCAACTGTGCGCTGGAAATGCATTTGTTTAAACTGTAAGCCATTACATATGAATTCCTTATAAACAGGTGATTGTCTTATCATTGGATCAGTTGTTGACTCATCGCTGGTCTTAAACTGATGGTCAGGTTTGCAGACATTCACTGAATCACTGTTTGTCTGTCCGTCAGTGGACAGACATTCAACCGAATGCTCTGTTTTTATGGCAATATCTGAAGTTATCTGCAGAGGCTTTGTGTCCACCGATTCAATCACTTCTTCAGTTTTAATAACATTTTGTTTCAAATTTAAGACAATTAATGATTTTTTCAAAATCTTTGGACCACTTATTGCCGAAATTTTCAATTTTTTGGCATTTGATTCGGTCCTCAATTGATCCGATTCTTCAGCACTTCGTTTATCTCTCCCACCAATTGATTCAATCGATTCTTCAGTGGTTTCACTCATTTTCATCAATAGTTTAATTACAAAAACATTTCAATTAATTAATGATTTAAATGACAATTAAATCCTTTTTTTAATAAAAAGTGAAAATTGTTTTGAATTTTTGTTTACATCGGTTTCCATAGCATTTGAGAAAACAATTTATTCACAAATAACAGAAACATTTTTATAACATTTTAACCCCTTTTCAAATGAAAATAAATTGGGTTTAAAACCAGTTTCGGTGATAGTATTCCAGGTCTTTGAGTCAAAATCCCGGGTCTATTAATCGCTTAAATAAACACTAATTAAAAGTTTATTTAATTTCATTAAAAATGTATTTTTATTAAAGATTTAAAATTTAATTTAAATAAAAAATTGTCAAAAATTTTGAGAACAAATAAAACTTTAAAATACAATAAAAATTAACAAATTTTTAAGCAATTCATTGAAAATTATATAAAAAGTAATGAAAATAATGTCAAAAATGCAAATCAATGTATGGATCAAATGAATGGCAAATATTTTGGTAAAATTTTTTTAGAATAAACTAAAGTCAAAGAAATTATTGAAAATACTATAAAAAAAAGATTTTTAAAAAAAAACTTTTCAATAGATTTGATAATTAATTAATTCGATTGCTTATTGAGAGCGCAGTTGTATTTTTGATGTCTAGTTAGGCCTCTCTTTTCAATAAACCTTTTCTGACAGCCATTAATACCGCACACAAACTGTTCGGTCGTTTTATGGCGGAACTGGTGCTGACGTAACGCTATTCGGGAGCTGTAGACCCGATCACAGTCTGGATAATCACAGACCAAATGCACGCGATTGTGGACTACCTTATTGTGTTGGTATAAACAGACCTTTGTTTTATACCATTTCCCACAGCCGTCCACTTCACACATAAAGGGCTTATCCTTTGAATGTGTGCACTGGTGGTCATCAAAACGGCCCTTATTTGAGGTCTTGTATTCACATAACTGGCACTCAAACCGTTTGATCGACGAATGAGAATGTCTTATATGTGTCAGAAGAATGGTTTTGGTTTTGAACCGACGGCCGCATTCATCCCATTCACAGAAGAATGGCTTTTCTGAGGTATGGCTTGTTTTGTGTCGATTCAGATAAAAAGTATTTGTCGTCTTATAGTCACATAAATCGCATTCAAATGAAGGGATTTTGTGTTTATAAGACAAATGGTTTAAAAGGCTTTTCTTTGAGCGCAACATAAGCTGACATTCCGAGCACTGAAACGCCTGGCTATCGATTAAACACCGAATCCTGTGATTAATTGTGTTAGGAGTGGAAGGTTTGGGCCTTATTTTCACAAATCGTGTGCTGTTCCAAAGGGAACCGGACTTATGATTGATTTTCTGGTGAGACCTCAGTAGAGATTCGGTGGCAAACACTTGTTTACATTCATTAATACTACAAATATATTGTTTGGGAACAGACAAGACATCAGAAGGTTTTCCCCTATGAGTAGACTTTTTATGCACTACCAGTGCCGATCGGGAGGGGAACTGTTTCATACAGCCATTGGCAGAGCACTGGAATGTGTGAAAACCTTTCTCTTTCTGATGGGATTCTAATGAGTGACTGTCCTTCTGGTGCTGTTTAAGAGCAGACAAAGTCTGGAACAGTTGTTCACATCCATGCGTATCACAAATATAATTCTCGGGCACAGACTTGTTCTCCGGAGCCTCAACGTTATGAATAGATTTCTGATGGACTGCCAGTGCATTGGCGGTAGAGAACTGATACTTACAGCCCCCGAAACCACACTTGTGCTCACCATTCACTCCGATATAAGACATATCCAATCCGTGGTCAGCCCTCTGGTGAACGCGTAGATAATATCCGGTTTTAAACCGTTGTCCACAACCAGGAGTGGGACAAACATAGTTCTGGAGAACAGTTGAGCCATTCATTCCTCTGCACTTTTCATTGAAGACATGCCTTTTGTGATGTTTCTTCAGTTCCATTGCTGTATCGAAACCTTCTTCGCATTCATTAACATTACATTTGAATAGATTTTTCAGTTTTACAACATTTGATGGTATGATTGCATTATTGTCTTTATTATCACTTAACTGATCCAATTTACAAACAGGCGATTGTCTTATCATTGGTTCAAATGTTGACTCATCGCTGGTCTTAAATTTATGGTCAGATTCGCATTTATTCGCTGAATCACTGCTATTCTGTTCATCAAAGGACAGGTAATCAAAGGAATCGTCAGTTTCTTCCAGTTCTATGGCATTATCTGAAGACTCATCGCTGGTCTTCAGCTTATGATCAGATTCGGAGACATTCACAGAATCATTATTTTTCTTCACATAAGAGGACAAGTATTCAAACGGGTCGTCAGTTTCTTTCAGTTTTATATCATTATCTGTTGACTTCTGTAAACAATGGGTGTCTTCAGAATCAATCACTTTTGCAGTTTTGATAACATTTTGTTTAATATTTAAAACAATTAGTGATTTTTGTGGCATTGATTTGTCATCTTTTTTATGACTATATTCTACTTGAATGGGCATTACATTCGGCACAGTTAGCGACAGTTCTGTCACTATTTTATTGGCTTCAGATCTGTCTGTCGAGGGATGGCATCGCTGCCGATGTATAGACACCTCTTGGTTGGTATCAAACCATTCGGTGCATCCATTCTTCTCACATACAAACACATGTTTTTCTTTCCGGTGTTTTAATAGCAGTTTCGTAGACGTGAAGACTTCTGTACAGCCATTGGTCAGACATCTGAAGACATGAGACAAAGATTTATGTCTTTCCAAACCATTCAAGTCATCAAACACTTCAATGCAATCATTAATATCACAAACAATGGGTTTGCGGTCTGTTCTCTGGTCCAGAGTCTGTGGCACAGTCTGTGTCACAACCTGTTTAACACTTTTATCACAAACAGTGAGGCCATGGACTTGGGTTTGATGTAACTTAAGGCCTAATTCTGTGACAAAATCTTCAGTACAGCCATCGATTAAGCACCGAATCCTTTGCTTAATTGTGTATAAAGTGGACGGTTTGGGCCTTATTTCCACAACAGGTTCGACACTATTATCAACAGTCAGGCCATGGATTTGCGTTTGATGTAACTTAAGACCAAATTGTGTGATAAAGTCTTCAGAACAGCCATCTATTAAACACTGAATCGGTTTAGGCTTTATGTCCACAAATCGTGTGCTTCTCCTATTAAAAATGGACTTATGATTGATATCCCGGTGAGACCGTAGAAGAGATTCGGTGGCAAACACTTGTTTACATCCATTACCACAAATATATTGTTTGGGAACAGACACGGCTTCAGAAGGTTTTCCACTATGTGTTGACTTTTTATGTGCTTCTAATGCACTTCTGGAGTGGAACTGATTCATACAGCCATTGGCAGAGCACTGGAATGCGTGAACATCTTTATGATAGAACTCTAATGAGTGACTGTCCTTCAGGTGCTGTTTAAGAGCAGACAAAGTCTTGAACAGTTGTTGACATCCATGAGTATCACAAATATAATTCTCGGGCACAGACTTGATCTCCGGAGCCGTAACGTTATGAACAGACTTCTGATGGACTGCCAGTGCATTGGCGGTAGAGAACTGACTCTTACAGCCCCAGAAAAAACAATTGTGTTTACCATTGGCTCCGATGTAAGACATATCCAATCCGTGGTCAGCCCTCTGATGAAGGCGTAGATTATAACTCTTTTTAAACCTTCGGCCACAACCGGGCGTTGGACAGACATCCCAATGAAGCTTAGACTGAATAACAGACAAGTCATCCACTCCTCCGGACTTTTCATTGAAGACATGCGTCTCGTAATGACTTTTCAGATCCAGTTCTGTATCGAAACCTTCTTCGCATTCATTAACATTACATTTGAATAGTTTTGTCAGTTTTACGACATTTGATGGTATGATTGCATTATCGTCTTTATCATCACTTAACTGATCCATGACTTCAAACACTTCATTAGTATTACTATTATTACCATCGGATGACAATGAGGTCTGATTTGATTCTTTGTCTGACTCTTTATCTATTAATAAAGTATGTCTTTGGGTGTCAGACAATGATTTCTGGCTATTAGTCGGTTGGTCTGAATCCCTGTCCATCGGTTGGTCAGCATCTGTGCGCCGGAAATGGATTTGTTCTAATCGTAAGCCATTATAAGTGAAATAATGACAAACCGGTGATTGACTTATCATTGGATCAGTTGTTGACTTATTGGTGGTCTTAAACTGATGGTCAGGTTTGCGAACATTCACTGAATCACTGCTTTTCTGTCCATCAGTGGACAGGCGTTCAACGGAAAGGTCTGTTTTTATGGCATTATCTGAAGATATCTGCAAAGAGTTTGTGTCCACCGATTCAACCATTTCTTCAGTTTTAATAACATTTTGTTTCAAATTTAAGACAATTAATGATTTTTTCGCTATCTTTGGACCAATTTTTGGCAAAACTTTTAT